>VWPU01008954.1:0-21477 GCA_013398955.1 Callaeas wilsoni
GGGGTGGTGGGCTCGGCCCCGGCGCTGCCCTGCGCGGTCCCCACACCCCGGGTTAGGAGCGTTGCTGCCTGCAGTGCTAAGGACGAGTTGCTTTATGCATTTGGCAGATAAAACAGATGGAAGCCGAGGAGGCTCGTCTGAAACACGATGTCCAGGACGTGAAGGACCAAAACGAGCTGCTGGAGTTCAGGATCTTGGAGCTGGAGGTGAGCTCGTGCGGCACAGGCTGCGTGAGCCGGGCATAGCGGGTTTGGGAACAGGGGTACTGAGAGGGGCACTCGGCAGGGCGTGAGGCCAGGGGGCTCTGTGCAGAGTCCTGATAAAAGAGGAAAAGCCCAAACACCCAGGGGCCACCACCAGTGCTGTTGATGGGTTGTTGTGGCAGGGCGGCGGAACGGGATGAGCTTTAAGGGCCCTCCCAACCCCAGCCATTCCATGATGCTGTGGTGTGACACTCCAAGTGACACATCACGGAATTATTGTCCTTTCAGGAGAGAGAGAGGCGGTCCCCTGCCATCAACTTCCACCACGGCCCCTTCACGGAGGGGAAGAGCCCTCTGCAGGTGTACTGCGAGGCGGAAGGTGTAACGGTAAGGGATTCTCGTTTGCTATCCTCCTCTCCCTGAGCAAAGCCAGATGCTCTGTGCTGACTCCTGGTTCTCCGTTTCTCTCTTGTCAGGACATAGTAGTAGCAGAGCTGATGAAAAAGTTGGACATTTTAGGGGATAACGCCGTAAGTGTATGTTCCTTTAATAAATTGTGCATGCTTTGGGGAATAGCTGTCCTCGTGTGAAGGGAGCAAAGCTGCTGGTTTGGTGCTGCACAGCCTCTCCTGCCTCTGGTTTGGGCTACGAGCGAAGCATTTTCTGGCATTTAAAGGTTTTGCTACCACCTGAAGAGTGAAACACGGGGGCTCAGTGTCACCATATTGCTTCTAAGATTTCTGTCATTTGGAGGATAATGTTGGTGTTTAGTGTTTCCCGGCCATTGGTCACACGTGGTTTCTTGATTTGCTTGCTCTGCTTTTGCTTTGCTTTTGCATTTCAGCCTCTGCGTGCTTTGAGTTTGCCTAATAACCCATTAACCCTTGATAGTAACCAGGATATTAAACAAGAAGTTAAAACAGCAGCGTGAAAAGGAGAAGCAAATAATAAGAAACTTGCAAGTGCTTCTCCTTCAGCAGGTGGCAGTGAATAATTGCACACGCAGTTACACACGTGGAAGGCACGTACGTGCCTGTGTGTCTTTTCCTGTGCCCTCCTCTCTCAGCAGAGCCCAGGGCTGTGAGGGGCCGAGAAGAGCAGAGCCCCTCTCCAGCCCGAGGTCACAGAGCCCTCAGCCACTCCAGGGTCCTCCTGGGAGACCCCACCACAGCACTAGGGCTGCAGAAGGGTCCCCACTGTTCTCCGCACCTGGGCTGCCCCAGCTCTCCCTCTGGACAGGCTGGATACCAGGGGCTGCCCCAGCTCTCCCTCTGGGCAGATTGGATACCAGCAAAACACCATCCCCAGGACCATGGGACAGCCTGGGAGTACCAGAACCATAAATACCTGAGGGTGGGAGGCCCTGGCACAGGGTGCCCAGAGCAGCTGTGGCGGCCCCTGGATCCCTGGCAGTGCCCAAGGCCAGGCTGGACACTGGGGCTTGGAGCAGCCTGGGACAGTGGGAGGTGTCCCTGCCATGGCAGGGGTGGCCCTGGGTGGCCTTTGGGGTCCCTTCCCACCCAGACCATCCCGGGATTCCCTGCTGCAGTCCCTCCTGGAGAGCACTGCCACTGTCCCAGCAGTGCCTGGAGCTGGAGCTCCCCACGGTCACCCTGAGCAGCCCCTTCCCTGACTCTGACTCAGGGTCCCCACACAAGGGGGGCCCGGCCGAGGGGATTCCCTTCTGCTGCTGTACCTGTGCTCACACTGCACCTTGGGATGAAATGCAAAGCCCAGTTCCAGTACTTTGATTTTTTGAGAAAGCAACAGAAGATGGATGGAATAGCCAACATCTCAAGAAATGCTTCCCAAAATCGTGACTTGGCTGCACAAAGTGAGGATTGTGCATGGGATGAACACTGCTTCTCTGCTCCTCGTGGCTCTTTGTGCTGAGCTTGGATCTTGTCCTGTGTAAATGTGTGTTTATTCCCTATGGGGTAAAAATAGATCCAGTGTCCCTTTTCTTTTTGGTAAAGATAAGAATTTTGGAAGAATTATGTATGATAAGGATTGGTAATGAATAGTGACAATGGTTTTTACAACAGTGTTGCATTACAGTATTAATTTTCTCTGCCTCAGTTTATTGTTCCTCAAACATATTTAATTTCGGATGTATTTAAAACAGCAGTGGCCCAAGCAGTGGGTTAGTAACAAGACACTGGGCTTGTTGTAATTGTGCTCTGCTTTTGGTGCAGAATCTGACCAATGAAGAGCAGGTGGTCATCATCCAGGCGAGGACTGTCCTCACGCTGGCTGAAAAGGTAACGACCACAGCATCACTCCTGGTACTTCTGTGTCTAGAAAGCATCTGACCCTGACTGGTGAGGGAGGTGACAGCTCCACACCAGGTGCCGTGGTGCTTTATGTGCAATTACACTGGGCTTTGTCCCAGTACAGGTGACAAGCCAGCATGCAGACAATGCTTCATTTTCAATGTTACTGAACTCACAAAGCGGTGTCAGAAGGGGAGGGCCAGGCTTTGAAATACGGCTTTTCTCCATCCCCAGCAGATAGAAAAGAAAAATACAGTGATATAGTTAGTTTTGCTCTGCCATTGAAGTAGTGCTTGCCATGTGCTGACACATCCCCCAGTCCCAGGGAAGGCTGAGCCCGCGGGCTGTGCTCAGCCTGGGCTCTGCTCTCTGTTCCCTCAGTGGCTCCAGCAGATCGAAGTGACCGAGTCTGCGCTGCAGCAGAAGATGCTGGACCTGGAGAACGAGAAGGTACCGGGGAGGAGCAGCGGGGAGGGGCCGGGGAGGGGCTGTCGTGCTGGGGCCGTGCAGGTCACTGACAGCCCCTTCCTTGGTCCCCAGGAGCTGTTCAGCAAGCAAAAGGGCTACCTGGACGATGAGCTGGACTTCAGGAAACAGTCCCTGGACCAGGCTCACAAGGTGAGGCTTGTCAGTGTTGACTGAGTTAGGACACCTGGATTAGCTCGGTGACCGTGTGCTCGGTGGAAACTCTGCTGTGGGCAGTGCTGCTCCTGGAGTGCCCCGAGGGCTGGATGGGGTGGGAGTTCAGCAAATCCTCTGCACCCTGAGCTAACCACGACTTCCTCCTGAGCAGAATTCCTTGGGTTTGGGTGGCCCTTGCAGGGTTAGGACCTGAACATTAACTTATTCAACACGAGTTTTAATTCAGCCAAAGTTTCAGTAAAGGACTGATAAAGAAATGAGGTTTTCAGTAATTTGTCTTACATTTTTAAAAAAAATATTTTAGCCTAGACATTTCCTTGGATTTTGGATTACGGCCTTTGTAACGAGAGCAGCTGGAGGTATTCTGGGATGTATAAATTTGAAATGAAACTGCTTTTCAGTCAGGTTCATCATTAGCTGATCCTAAGGCATTTCACCCATCTTTTCAGTCATCAGCCATCCTGTTTCCATCAATGAGAGAAAAGTCATATATATATATTCACAAAAGGCTTTAAGTTTCCTCTCAGTTGATCTCATTTTTTCAGTTCTACATAAACCTAGAGCACAGTTACACTTTCTGAGGAGCAAGGAGTATTTATGCCTCTGTTTCTGCATCCTACTTGTGTCTCGAACCATTTGGGGGAGCTTTTGCTTCATACATTTTCTGTCCTGTGAGTGATTTTTAGGACTGATTTTGCCAGATGCTGAGCTACATCTGGAACCAACGCACAGTGGAAACCTTGGAAAGCACACAGGCCCCCTCACCTGAGGTCTGAGCCCTGTAACACCTCCTAATGGCATTTCCCTGACCATGGCAGGGGATGGAACAAGATGTGTTTAAGGCCCCACTCTGGGGCTCTGTGATTCCGTGATCTTCTGCCCCGAGCTGTCCTAAGAAGCAGTTGGTGAAGCTGAAGGCAGAGTCTGCTCATGGGGAGCAGTGAGTGCAAAGAGCGTGCAGCCCATGCAGAGGGGGTTGAGGGTTATTTGCATTTCCCTGTGTTTTCTGAAGGCACCACGCGCGTGTCCCAGGCACAGCTTTGCTCCAGGGCACAAACGCAGCCTGAAAGCAGCAAGGAAGCTTCGTTCTGCCCTGGAATTCGAGTGGAAAAGCTCTTTTGCTTTATAAAATCCGCTTCACTTCCGTGTTTCCTTTGTGCCCCTGGAGATGAGGAGCAGCTAATGACGATCCCCCCGAAGCAGAGCCAACAAGATTAGCGGGCGGAACGGCGAGGCCGCCTGGGCGCTCTCGCTGCCCTTGGCTGCTGCAGGCGGCTCTTGGCTGGCACTGCTGCTGCTCTGGAGACCAGGAGCTGCCCCTGCCCTTCCTCCTGCGCCAGTCACCGCATCCAGAGAGGGCTGATGGATGTGTCCATGGCTTTGGGCCCAGAAGGAACCCACGTCTCAACAGCAGCGTTTTGCTGGGACGGGGTTAGCGAGGTGTTGGTGTTGTTTTTAAAAGGAAAAGCAGAATCTTCTCCTGAGATCCAATGTGTTCCTCCCCGTGGAGACACCATGGTTATCATCAGTTATTGTCAGTGCCACAACTCCTGCCGTGGTGCCACTGTTCTGCTGGGAGCATTCTGCTCTCCTGGCTCTGCTGAGACCCAGTCAAACACCAGCAGCAGCCCCAGCTGGAAAAACATGATTTTGAATTGAGCTGAATTATCACAACAGACGCAGCAGGGATTTAAAAGCCGTGTGGATGTGGCACTTAGGGATATGGGTTAGTGGTGGCCTTGGCAGTGCTGGGGCACAGTTGCACTGGGGGACTTTGAGGACTTTTCCAGCCCCAACAATTCCATGATTCTGTTGCAGTGGGGTTCTCCTGAGGCCATGGAGAGCTCTGCAAGATGCCACCAGCTCTGGAGGGGGTATGCAGAGGTGCCACCAGCTGCTGCCTTTTCTCCTGCTCTGTATCAAATTTGCTGAAATAGGTTTCAGCTCACTCTTGGCTTGCCTGAGGAATAGCCTTTATCTTGGATTCCGAGGCAGGAGACACTGTCTGGCAACAGCACCTGTCCTGGGGGGGTGCCAGGCTCAGTGACCCCAGGGAAGCGTGGCCAGTCCAGTTCCTGCGTGCTTCTCCATCTCTGTGAATCCAGAGGGTCCATCCACCTCCCTGTCAGGGGCAGCAGCAGAGCCCAGCTACAGGACAGGGTCGTTTTCTTGGGCACAAACCCTCTTGGAGCTGGCAGCTCTGCCAGAGGAAGTGCTGGGAATGTCTTCCCCTGAGGCATTTTCCACTGGTTGGTACAAAATGCTGCACCACACAGGGCAGGGAGTTGTTCCTTCTGGCACGAGCGTGGACTGGTGCTGCTGTGTCCTCTGCTGGATGGCAGGATAGCTGGGAAAGGGGAACTGAGGGACTGAAAAATACATGTAAAAAAATCTGCAGCTCACAAAATGAGTCTTTTATGAACCTCTTCCCTTTTTCCCTTTTCCTATTTACATTTTCCCTTCTCCCTTTTCCCTTCTCCCTTTCCCCCTTCCTTTACTTTTTTCCCTTTTCCCTTCTCTCCCCACGGCCACCTCCCAGCCCCAGGAAGGAGAAGCTGGCTCCCACATGTTTGAGGGGCTGGGCTGGGCCCAGAGGCTGTCCCAGTTCCAGTGCTGCTCGGAGCCCCACAGGATGAAGGCAGCCTGAAGTATTTTCCCTTTGGATGGAGTTTTCCGTGCTTTTCCGTGCTGTCCCGTGCGGGAGGCTCAGCACGCAGCCCCTCCACTGCTCCCGTTGCCTTTCAGGGTCGGATGTTCAGTTCCTCACAAACTCCTCACCCGACCAGGGACAAGGTCGAGCTGACAGCTTTATATTGTTTTTGATTAGCAAATTCTGGAATTAGAAGCCATGCTCTATGATGCCCTGCAGCAAGAAGCTGGAGCCAAAATTTCCGAACTTCTTTCAGAAGAGGAGAAGGAGAAGCTGAAGAGCGCCGTGGAGCAATGGAAGCGGCAGGTGATGAGTGAGCTCCGGGAGAGGGACGCCCAAATCCTGCGGGAAAGGATGGAGCTCATTCAGCACGCGCAGCAGGTGGGTGCGGGGCAGGGCGGGGCGGCCGGGGCTCGGGGAGGGGGCACCGGCCTCTCCTCCTGCAGCTGGCCCATGCTGCCTGCGCCTGGGGCAGGCGTAGCTTGGCCTTGGACATCCCTGCACGCAGGGCGTCGTGCTTTTCCCGGCTTTGTCGCACACGGTGACAATCGCAGAGGACTCACCTACAGCTTCATAGCCGATTTGTTTTCGGTAGAAGCACAGCACATACAATTTATATCCCCCAAACTAATGCATCCTCCGGGTACATCTGTATTTGGTTGGTTAATAAATATTTTTTTATTTGAAATCTGACAGAGAATTAAAGAGCTAGAAGAAAGAATTGAAGGCCAAAAAAGACAAATAAAAGAGTTAGAGGAAAAGGTAAGGTCATGCAGACGGAACAGCTGCTGTGTGTGCACATGACCATGCTCCATTTCACCTGGGCCAAGGAAACAACCTTAGAGAGAGCTCGTGTGTGTAGTGCAGTGAGAAAGGGGGACAGCTCCAGGAAAACAGTTTGCATTTGCACCAGTCCCTCTGAGGAGGGAAGGTGAACTGGTTAAATGGAGTCCTTCTTTCCTGTTGCCCTTCGGTGCCATCCGAAACGCGGGATTCGGCAGGGACGGGGGCCCGTCGCCCTGGGAAGGGAGAGAGCCGAGGGCTGAGGTCAGCAGGAGCTCTGGGGAAGGAGCTGGGCTTTTTGCTCCCTCCCTCCCTCCCATCTCCAGCCCCTGGACACGCATCTGCATGGACCAGCCTTTCCCAGCAGGAATGAGGGGCTTCGCTCTCGTCCCTCACTGCGGCCACAGCCACGGTCCGTGTCATCGAGCTTTTTGCAGGCAGCCAAAACTGTTGTGTTTCACCCCAGAACTGCCCTCAGCTAACCCACCCCTTTCCAGTGAGATGGCCATGGCCAGGTACACAGGGGCTGAGCTGGACTGGCACTAGAGACTGAGCCCAGACCTCAGCAGGGCTGGGCTTGGGGTGTTTCGAGGTGTCAGAAGGATTCCGCTGCTGTTTTCCCCCCCATTTCCCCTGAACCCGTGGCTGTGGCTGGCTGGGCTCACAGGGGCAGGGGATCACTGTCACCAGTCCAAGGGACACAGGAGCTCTCGTGAGCCAAGCTGAGCCCCAAGCACTTGGACTTTACTTCACACTCCATATGTCTTCTCACCTGAGAGTTTTGTTGCACTCTGTCTGTAACCACAGCTTATTTCTCAGCTAAACACACTGTAAACTCTTAATCTCTTTCTTCTCTTCCATTTTTTCCTCTCTTCCCTCCCCTTTTCAGTTTTTATTTTTGTTTTTATTTTTCTCTTTAGCTTTCATTCTTTGGTCATAGTCCTTCAGGCCACATGCACAAGGTAAGCCCTCGGGTCTCCTCTGGTCTCTCCTTCTCACAAACCATCAGAGCCTTCCTCTTGCTGTATCAGCAGGGTTGAAGGGTCTCTTGGGCATCCCAGAGAACCCAAAAATGGAAATCTCAAAATCCTTTTAAGAAAACGTGAAGCCTGAGCACCGGCAAGCAAAAACTTGTCAAACAGAATTTCATTCTTTGGAAGGAAGGACAAGTAAAAATTAAGCAGGCTTAAAAGCAAGGAAACCTCTAGCAAGCCAGGGAAAATACCCAGTCTGGGGTTATTCCTCTGGCTACATCAGGGTTTGCTGCAGCTGATCCTTGCTGGAAGTCCATGGAAACCCTCAGCCCCTCTCCCTGCACAGCCAGAGAGCCTGTCCTGCCTCCCGGACAGCAGCCAGGTGGGTTTGGGCGGAACATGGCATTTATTAGTGTGTGTTCCTCCAGGCATTGTGCCATGGGGCCCCAGGCACTCCCTGAATCCCACTTTTTCCCGTGTAAATGGGGGATAAATTGCCCTACTTCTGTGTGTGCTGCCAGAAATGACCAAGGCGTGGATGGCATGAAGGGAAACACTCCCTACTAACCAACATAAGCAGAATATATCACAAATCCTTTTTCATCAGTGGTACAGTTCAGCAGATAGTTATAAATAGGACCTCACAGAAGTTTAATGAATGTTATTTTTGCCCAGGTTGGCTTTTCTCTGATGTTCTTCTATCTTGTTCCAGCCTCCTGAGGACGCTCCAGCTGCTCCTGCTGTTCTTCCCAGGAGTTCAGCCCTGCTTCCCGAGACCCGCAGAGACACTTGGGCCCCGCAGCCCCGGCGCTCCGGGGCAGGGCCGGTGCGGGCTGCGGGCCGCTCTCGGTGGGGCTGAGCCAGGCTCTGCGGGGCTCTGCAGTCCGGGGCAGCGCTCGGAAAGGACCGCGCTGAGCCCACAGAGCAAGCCCAAAGCTCTGCTCCTGCCTCCCGACAGCCACAGGCTCCGCCCGGAGCGCAAAGCTCCAAGGGCAGCCCTGGCTCTGCCGCCGGACGAGCCCTGGGCGCTGCGGCAGGAGCGCGATAACGAGTTCAGATACGCTGAATGGATTTCGGTTCCCTGCTAAGCAGGTGGCAAATTGCTTCTGTGTAGAAGTGCCCGTGTCCTCTTTGTATGTCACACACTCATATTTGTTATCCGCAGTTCTTTAAAACTCTGTCTTGAAAGAAGATTTTAGGAAGGTTCCAGACGAGTAGCTCATGACAAGATGAAGATTAATGAAAATGTTGAATATGAATGAAAATGAAGTGGTTTGTTCCAAGGTATTTCTTCGTTACACAGGGTATGTCCCGTGCTTTGTTGAATATCCCACGAGCCCAGTCTTAGGAAAAAACATAAAGCTACATTCAGGAAATCAAGCTGTAATATTTTTTTTGAGTTGTCAGTAAACCATGATGAGAAAAATGATGCAATAATTTATAATTGGCTGTCCCTGAACAATGACGAAACTGCTGAACACTGTCCCAGCAAAAAGTTCAACCTGGAAAAGAGTGAACTCAGCCAGATTATCGCTGATCCACATGCACTGGTCTGGGAGAGGCAGCAAGAGGAACAGAAGATGTTGTCAGCTGGAAAATGTCCTCACCTTGGAGAAAGGGAGCACAAGTCCCACAGAGCCCAAGCCTGGGAGGCTGATGCAGGAACCGGGAAGGAAAAAGAATCCTCTAGAGAAACAGGCGAAAAAGGGAAAATCCAGAAGAAATTCTGGAGTGTGACTGACCACGTGGGATCCACAGCCGAGCACGGAAATGCAGAGCTGTGGGGCAGGGCCAGGAACAAGGGCAGGAACCAGGTCCTGTCGGGACCCACGGCGCCCGATCCCTGGGAGCACGGGGCAGGAAGGGATCAGAGCTCCAGGCAGGTAAGATGGGCTGATCACCTGGAAACCCCTTCATCCTGGGATTCTGTGTCCTCTGGAACTCCTTCACCTGCTGCTCTCTCTCGCTTGGGTTAAAATACTTCAGGTGATAACAGAGGAAATACTGAATTTGGTATTGAAATCACCAGAGTCCTTACGTAAATATTATTTAATTATTGCTATTTTATTGCAGTAATTTAGGTGTTACATTTCAGTGTGATATAATAACAAAGGCTGTGTTTATGTTTTAGATCACCAGTCACTCAACACAAAATTATTGGGAGATAATTAAATGCACTCTCAGATTTGTATGCACAGGAAGCAGTCATACTGCTTTTAAAAATACTCATTTTAAATGCAGGAGATGAAAATATTTTTCATTTTGCATGGAAAAGACAAATAGTAATCAGAAAAGTATTTTCATTGACAATTTCACCCACTGTTTTTCTAATTTGTGCTGATAATGAGTTACTTGGCGGATAAACATGATGGGTCCAGCGGCAGAGAAAGCTGCAGTTGCACATATTTTGTAGAACGTTATTTACACACCAAACTTAGGTATTAATTAGACATCAAATTGTAAATCCACTGCAGGATGAAGCTCTCCCGTGGGTCAAAGCACCCAGGTCGGGGTGGTGGGCACCTGGGGGTGCCCCACAGCAGAGAACCCATCAATGGGGACCCCACTGGAGGGTGCTGCAGTCAAAGGAAACTGGGAACTCTCTGTCCTGGAGGACCAGAAACTGCTGCTTTACGGCCACTTTATTGTCTCAAGCAGGTTTAGGATGGTATTTTAGTTATTTTTTTTTAATGTTGGAGACTGGAGGCTCACAGGGTTGGGTAACACTTGCTTGTGTCCAAATAGTTGTCAGTTACCTAAGTGAAATTTTTATTAGATATTAACTCTTACATTTATAGAAAAGGCTTCAGCATCCATATTTTTCGCCCCGATTATCTTAGTTTAATTAAAACCCCTGGCATTTATTATAGATCCATTTGATATTTGTTTATTCAAAGGAAATAGCATCTGGAACGTGCTGAAGCCAGGCCTGCGGCAGGAAAAGCTGTGCCTGGTGCACCAGCTGGTACTGGAATGCCTTGTACTGGAACACTTTGGGAATTCAGCAGCACAAGGGCAGTTCCATCAGATCCTAAATGACCCCTGGGTGCTGTTACCAGCTGTGATTTCTGTGTGTCCCCGCACTGGGGGCAAGGAGAGCTCGGAGCCTCTGTGTGCCCACGCGGGGCTGCCCGCCTGCCACGCTGCAGCCAAATTCCTTCTGGTGAATGCACACGAGGCCTGAGCCTGGGCTGACTGGCACAGAGAGCATTGGAATGGCCAAATTAGATCCCGTGCACGCCCTGACAAGGAAACACTCCCTCCCCAAAGAGGGGTCACGTTTGGGGAAATCCACTCAGACCCATGTCGAGGTTTCCTATTGGTAACTAAAGACAGTCATGTAATTACAATTTAATTACATCAGTCTGAATTAAAACACTGAAAATATTAATATTAAATTATTATTTACAAATTTCCAGTGATAGAAGGATGGGGAAAACACCATGGCAGAGGGTTGGAACTACATGATCTTTATGGTCCTTTCCCACTCAGCCAGTCTATATTCCATGATTCCAAAAGCAGGTTGCCGTGTTTAACTGGTGTCTGTGGAGCTGAACGTGCTCTGGGGTCATGGGGAGATGTCTCTCCCCCAAAATGCCAGTGATGGTCACGAGCAGCAAACCAATTTTAGGTTCATGGTGGACTCATCTATTTTCAGATCTTCCTCTAACCCTTGTACTTCTCACAGCAATATAAATTCTCTTTAGAAATAGCCTTAACACTTTTAATTAAGAATATATAACATTTCCTACTGTAGGCAGCAATTAGAAATACCAGTTTCAAGAGTTCAGAACTCGATGTGTTTATTTAACCACGGATAGCGGGTGTGGTGGGATGGGGGCATTTCCCCGAGGGGAAGCTCCTTCAACACCGGAGCAGGATCTGTCCCTGTGAGCCTCTCCGTTTTGCAGATAATTCCTTTTCTTTAAATGACTTTGCATACTGATCAACTGAACAGTAAGCAAACTGTTCTGTGTTCCTGGTGTACTCCCGCTGTCAGCAGAGGGTGGGGATTTTGAGGTTTTTTCCTTCCTTCCAGAAAGGATCCGCAGGGGAGGTGAGGAGCTACTGGAGCTGGAATTCGCTGTAAGGCTCCGTCAGCAGCCCCGCGTGTGTGCAGTGCTCAGGCACTCTGGAAGTGACTTCCTTCACAGGGGCACTAATGAGCTCCGTCATTAGAATGCTAATTGGCAGGTCTTTGCTGTGCAGGGTGACCCCAACCATCCTTGTTTAAAGTGAACTGGGGGGGAAATTCAGGCCATCAAGGAAATGCCCATTGAGGAGAGGCATTCCTGGGAAGGCACAGAGGGATTGACTCAGAAGCTTTTACTCCCTTTTACTGTGCTGTAAATCTTGCGGGTTTCTGTCGGTGAAGAGCAGGATTGGGCTCAGCAGTAACAAAGAGATTTCCAGTGGGTTAATAATTGTCAATTTGTATAAAAGCGTGGGGTGTCTCCTTGCACGGTGTTTCTGCTCCGCTGTCTCAGGGGCTGTTGCAGACTGAAATGCACGGAAATGACAATGTCAGTCTGAATTTGCGGCTGAGGTGGGACGAGACGGAGGCCCTGGGGCAGGAGTGCATGGCTGGTGCTGAAGGACGGCTTCAGCCCGGTCTGAGCACGGCTGGGAGCTCGCTCATCTCACTGCTCATCCCAGACATCTCTGGCTGCGCAGAGGCTGCTCCTTAATGGTTTTGCCAAATCCCACGGGAAAACATTTGACACAGACCTGCTGGGATTTTCCTTCTACGCAAAACACCTGGTTTATTACAGCAGGAACTTTTGGGCGGGTTCCAAGGGCAGGACCTGGGACCAGCCTTTCTTTTATCTTGTCTACAACTAAAAAACTCCCATTCCTGTGTTGCTGTAGGGATATCACACACAGCTCAGAATCCCAGAATGGTTTGGGTTGGGAGGGACCTTCAAGGTCATCTCATTCCATCCCCTGCCGTGGGCAGGGACACCTTCCACTAGACCAGGTTGCTCCAAGCCCCATCCAGCCGTCCCTTGCATCATTTATACGGGTGTTCCTCTTTCTGTGGGAAGTAGAGAAGAGCTTTTTTGGAGTGTAAATTTGTGCAGCAGCAGCAATTTGCTGTCCTGTGTCCTTTCCCCTCAAGACCCCAGCGCCTTCCATCCTCAGCTTGCTCTCAGACAGAAAACTCTGCCTAACTCTGTACAGAGCTGGGTCTGGCAGGGTAAAACCTGCTCCACAAAGCTGATTTTAAAGATAATCATTCATTTCACCATTCATTCCCCAAAGCGCTGCTGGGCAGAGCAGGTTCCCTTCTCATCACAGCTGAAGAGTTCTCCCCCTTGCTTTGGGTCTTGCTGAGCTCTTGCAAACAATAAGGACGTGTGTTTTTGTAATTTACCAAACTCAGTGCTAGCCTGAGGAATTAATTAGCTGGGCAATCTATTATAAAGTTAGCTTTTTTCAAATAATGCATTCTGTTTGTAAATTAATGGTTGTGTACATGGCCCCTGCCATGGAGGGGGTTGGGGTGCCCAGTGATATGTCTGCACTTCCAGGTCAGCAGAAATCCCAGAGAAACCTCCCCCAGGAAAGGAGAATATGTCCAAGTCGCTAAGGCTGTACTGGCCTCACGCAGATCTGTAGAGGCAGACGGAGGAAATGCTGTTCTGTCAATGGCTTTTTCTGAAGACACGTTGCCCCGGGGGGCACTTTGCTGCTTGTTATAAACGAAGATGTTGTAAACACCCCCGGGATACAGCACATTGGGGAGCGGAGTGTCAGGACGGCTGTCGCGGACGGCCCAGAGGGGCAGCGCTGTGATGCTCGTGGAAGGGGATTGTGAAATACTCGCGCCATCAAATCAAAGCCACTTTTCTCCCTTCCTTAAATACACCGGGAGAAATCTAACGGCCGGGCATCCGAGAAGTGCCGGGCTCTGAGAGGGCTCTCTGCAGCTGCGGTGGGGCGGAGCGGGCACGAGCAGCGCGTTCCGGCGGGAGGGAGCAGCGCTGGCCCCGCGTTCCTGCGGGCTGGGGTCAGGGCGGCCCCACTGTCACCCCCGTGCCTTTCTCGGCAGCAGGTGCTGGGGAGGCCGAGGTGTCAGCCTGCATTTCCTGCCTCAGCTCCGCCTGTTCGGCTTGACCGGGCACCGTCCTGCTAAACTGTCCCTGCTGAACTGTCGCTGAACTGTCCCCGCTGAACTGATCCCCCTGAACTGTCCCTGCTGAACTGATCCCCGCTGAACTGTCCCTGAACTGTCCCTGCTGAACTGTCCTGTGCCAGTGCTGCAGCTCCTCCCTCCCCTGAGCCCCCTGAGCCGGGGGTCTGCAATAGGAAATGGCACCAGACTGTGATGGGTTTAGGACTCTTCTGTCTCTCAGAGCTGTTTCTTTCTGTGTTTGGGTGGCCCTGCAGAGCTGATGTGCAGAACAGGTGAACCGGGGCTGCCTTGCTCCCCAGCGCGTTGTGTAATTGTGGTTTCACATGCAGGGAAGCCCTGGCCGTGAATTTAGCAGTGGAGCACATGTTCTGCAGGGCACCAGGAGAAGTCACAGGAAGGGGGGTGGTCATGTCCCCAAGGCTGCCAGAGCTCCAGGAGCATTTGGACAATGCTCCCAGGGATGCACAGGGTGGGATTGTTGGGGAGTGTGTGCAGGGCCTGGGGCTGGACTGGATGATCCTTGGGGGTGATTCCTACTCCAGATGGGCCATGACTCTGTCAATCTGCAATACCTACTCAGGAGCAGGTCTGGACAGGGAGAGCTGCTGCCCTGGGCAGGTGCCATCCCTGCCCCTGCCCCAGAAGTGTCCGATGCCATCGACTGCTCCGGTTTCTGCAGGTCCATTTGGAAGGGACAGAAAATCCATTCCTGCCAGGCTGGGAGGAGCTGAATGGCTGCTTTGTCTGCAGTTCTCCCAGAAGGCACTCAAACACAACATTCCTGATCCCAGCTGCCCCTGGAGCCCTCCCAGCCCAAGGATTTATGTCCTCAGGGGCGTTCCAGCCCTTCCAGCTGCGGCAGCAGATGGATGCCTGTGCCCCATCAGGGATTCCAGCCATGAACCCGCTGCCCCTCTAAGGGTTAACTGATAATGACATTTATAAAATCCCCATTTTTGCAAATACAGAAGACAAATATTTTCAAGTAGAATCCCGGACTGGTTTGGATTGGAAGGCACCCTAAAGCCCATCTCATTCCACCCCCTGCCATGGGCAGGGACACCTTCCACTGTCCCAGACTGCTCCAAACCCTGTCCAGCCTGGCCTTGGACACTTCCAGGGATGGGGCAGCCACAGCTTCTCTTTCTTCTCTTATTTTTTTTTAATCTGGAAAACAATTTGATGCTATTTATGTGTGTAAATATTAGTGATATTGCCTATTACTTTTTAGATAATGCAACATGTAGTTATATTTTGTAGCTATCATAGCGTATTTTCCATATGACTCGCTTCTAATAGTTTTAAAAGGCATTCTAATGTGATTTACCGATTACATTAAAAATATATGTAAAGGTATCATGTTCATTCATAAGCACCATGTACCCAAGTGAAACACCTGCCATCATTAGGGGATGTTACCAGCAATTAACCTAAACCAGGTTTCTAAAGGGCAAAGCCGTTTTCAGTGCAGAATCAGGCATTTTTGTAAAAACAATGCAGGGTTAAAATAGATGTATTTAACCTGTTCTAGTGGGAGCACAAGAACCAAGGCCATGCTGCTTTTTGTGTAGTGTAGGAGCCATGAAATATTTTTAATTATAAATATCCTTTTCATTTTTTATTACACGCTGCTTCAAAATCCAATGTGAAAAGAAAATGCTGTGGGCTTCTGTGCACATATATACATATATAGATATATATATGTGTGTGTGTGTGTGTATGTGTGTAAAATGAGTAGTATCAAGGTTTTATCACAAGTAAATTCTTTGTAATGGAAGGAAACAGCTTTTTAAGCCCTGCTACCAAGCCTCGAGGGAGCAGCCGTGTTTTCTGCTGTAGCAGAAGCAGTTTGCAGCCTGTGGGTGTCAGAACGCCTCCCGGCTCCGCGGGGGAGCCTGACCGGAGCCGCAGCCGCCGGGCTGCCTGACCCACGGCAGGTGATGCCAGTGCCCGAACGCAGCCCTGCCCCGCCTTGGGTTGCTCACGGCGTGAGGCTGCGTGGGAAAGGGAACAGGAATGGTTAAAATCGGACGTGCTGGTTGTTCCTGACAGTCCCAGCCCGGCAGAGCGGTGCTGGGAGTGACAGGCCTGGCTACGGTGATGCCCAGCATCCCCAGCCCAGCTCCAGCCTCCCCCCAGGCTCCTGGAGCTGCTGAAAAGCTTCAGGGGGCCCAGGCACAGCGTTTCAGGTTCCAGTCCATGAATATTAATGAAGTGAAATGCTTTTATGCTCGTGGGTAGTTCCTCTGCACAGTACGCTCGCAGCGTTTCTCAGCATAAATGGATACGGTCGGGAGCATTCCTTCCATTGGTAGATGGGACTGGTTTAAGACAGGAAAACCCCAGAATTTTCCAAGTTGGTATAGACAGGAACAAAATACACCATGCACGTGTTCACTGGGAAGTCCTGTGAAACAGTGCTCTTAATTATTAAATTAAAAATGAAGAATATAGTAACAAATTAAGTAGACAATGAGGGGCTGCTGATTGCTGGGATTCTCAGGGCTAATAGACCATCCTCCAGCCACAAAAACTATGGGATTGTGGCCTGAAATGCAATGAAGAATCTGAATTTTTGTAGAGATTTATTTTCACTCAGTAGAGAACTGCCTGAGTGTCTTCACCCCCTCATCCTTCTCACAAAGGCTGGTGTTAAAAAATAGCATCTTAAAAAGGAAGGTGCACTTTGTCCAAGCTGGGGCTGCAGCTGAGATTTGTGTAAGTATTGCAACATCCATAGCTATTATTACCCTGCTCTTAGGCTGCTTCATTGCAGCCAGCAGAGTTTCCTCTTTCTCACCAGGTAAAAGGGAAAAAGAAAAAAGAGCTTCCTCTTCCTCCCCAGGGACCTGCCCCATCATCTTCCCTGGCAGTTCAATGTTCACCTTTCTGTGGAACCTATTGGAACTAAATGGCCACAGTTTTTAAATGGTTAAATAACTCCCCTCTTTATTTTATTCTGCTCATGATTTCTCATTTTCCTGTTCTCTGGGCCCCCCTCCCTGCCCTGCAGTAGGTCCTAACGGGTTATTTGCATTCATATTCAGATATATGTGCACAGGAGGGGTTGAATATGCCATAAATGCCCTCGTGTGAATCCAGTGGGAGAGGAAGGGGAAAAGACAGGGAAGCCAAGTCCAGCCCATTGTTCTTTACATGGACATGAAGTTCCACCTGTTTATTCTCAACATGGGGCATGAGTGGGAAGACAAGCGATTCTGCATTCCCACATCCAGGGGGCTTGCAGGGTCCCAGGTGAGGATGGGATCCAGACCCTGAGGCCATGGTGTTCGTGCAAGGGCTCTGTGATTCACCTTTCCCATTGCATGGATCCCAGGGGACTCATTTATTGTCCCACTGACCGCCCACAGGCAGCAGCAGGATCCCAAGGTATGTCCCAAGCTGGCTTCCAGGCCGAGTTCCAAACTGGGTCCCAGGCCCGGTCCCAAGCTGGATTCCGAGCTGGATTCAAGTTTAGCAGGTGATGAAGAACCTCAGGCTCATCCAGGCAGACTCTTCTTCGGGAGAGAGGGGTGAGCTGCCTTAGAGGCACCTCCAGCATCGCTTCACCTGCTTGGTAACTGCCTAAGGGGCTCTGTGAGGCGTTCACTTGGCCAGTCCAAGTGCTGCCTGCTGGTTTCCGTGCCTTTTTGTACTCCCCAAACATTTCCCACCTTTTCCCAGCAGCCCAGGAGGCTTGGGTGCCTCCCTCAGCCATATGGTCCCTTGTGATATATATACAAATAAACATATATATATATATATATACACATTTAAGTAAGCATGTAAATGAAGATAAAGAGAGATAAAGAGAGATAAAGATATGTCTCCTTCCATTGCAGCCTTGATAAGAGGCTGTCCTGATGAAGGTGATCATTCTTCATCAGGAACTGTAGTGACAGGACAAGGAGTAATGGCTTCACACTGAAGCAGGGAAATCTAGCTTAGATATACGGAAGAAACTCTGCCCTGGGAGTGTGGGAGGCCCTGGCACAGGGTGCTCAGAGCAGCTGTGGCTGCCCCTGGATCCCTGGCAGTGCCCAAGGCCAGGCTGGACACTGGGGCTTGGAGCAGCCTGGGACAGTGGGAGGTGTCCCTGCCATGGCAGGGGTGGCACTGGGTGGGCTTTGGGGTCCTTCCAACCCAAACCATTCTGGGATGTTGTGATTCCTTTCTCACATGAAATTTGATCCATAATCTTTGAGGAATTTCATTCCTGCATTGTTCTATTCAGCAAAGCTGCTGTTTTCCACAAGCCATGAATGCTCAGATGCACAACTATTAGCGCTCCATCCGCTGCCATTTTTGAAATGCTTTTGTCTCATTTTTACAGCTTTCTGGAACAATTCCCTGTCCTTGGCAGGAGGCGGCGGGGTGAGGGAGTGGTTGCTGTGCCTTGTGCCGAGGCCCCGCAGCCGCGGGCAGCGCTGACTGGCATCGGCAGTCTCGGCGAGCGCTCGGCGCCCGCGCTCCGCAGCGCCCAAACGCGGTGTGACGGCCCCGGCCGCCCGGGGCGGTGACAGGCAGGGGAATAAAGCAAAGCGGCATCTGGAAAATCCCCTGCTAGCTGCTCTCGGTTTCTTTTCTGTCATTTACTTCTCGGTCTCTTTTCAGGAATTGCTTCTGAAATTCTTGGGGTGCTGTTGTCCACCTGTGAGCGGCATCCCCTGTCTCAAGGCCTCAGAGGGGGACAACAGAGCCCTTGATCTGCAGAACCTGGTCTGGTGGAAGGTGTCCCTGCCCATGGCAGGGGGTTGGAGCAAGATGAGGTTTATGGTCCCCTCCAGCCCAAGCCAGTCTGGGATTCTCTGCGCTGGCGGCCGGGCGGGCTGGGAAGGGTTAATCCTTTCCCTGCACAGTTCAGGGGCTGCGCTAGGCAGGGGGGATTCAGCTGCTGCTGAGGTCTGGGGAAGAAGAGACCGGGAATGGGGGATTGTCTCCTTTCTAGCCATTGTCTGGACTGTTCTGCTTCCCAGCTGTGTGCCCCAGAAATTCCCCTTCCGACTGGCGCTGCTCTGGGAGCTGGGTGTGAAACGGGAACGGGGACACGGGTCCAAGGGAGGTGCACGGGAAGGCCCAGGGCAGCTGCAGCAGCACCCTCCCACCCACGGGCACCACGTCCTTCATGCCTTCGTGCCGTCTCTCCTCCCCTGAGGAGGTGGAATTTGGCTCCGCGGTTATTAACTCATCCTCTCAGAGTTTGTCAGATGAGGCAAATTTTAAATTCATCATTCATCACTATCATCACCATATTCTGAGTGTTACCCAAAACTGTTAGGAGAGTATTGCTTAAGGAAAATGAATGATTTGATGTATGGCACAGCCTAGAGAAAACAGTATATTTAACATTTAAGAAATTGCCTCTTTTTTTTCAGGGAAAACACAGTAACTAGCTAAGCCTACTCCAACTTAGACTTAACTGAGAGCTGCTTAACACAACTCAGCACAGCCTATGGAATGGAAATGTTGTAGATTTTGGGATTAAAAATCCCATGTGGAGGAGAGGACTGCAGCTGTAGTTAAGCCTTGTGTTTATTTTATTCTGTAGGTACCTGCGCCACTGGAGTTTATAAAGCTATGGAGAAAACCCCTTGATGCTGAAGTTCTGCAACCTCGTCCTGCACTTGTACATCGACCGTGTTTTAACCCAGCACAGGCAGCTCAGCTGCAGAAACAGAAGGAAGTGAGTTGGTCAGAGAAGTGTGATATTTGTACTGAAGGGATGCAACGTTATGAGGCCAATGTTGTGGATTTTGATATCAGCGTATGATTATATCATGGAATTGATTTAACAAGCTCCGATTCTACCAGGTACCAATACCAGCGCTGAGATTCTGGGATGAGCTGCATTTTTGCTTCTGCATTTCACGCCTAAAATGGGTCCATTTTGAGTTCTACTGAAATACTTCATGTCTTAAAATACTTTATTTACTGGAAGCCCTGCAGGTGGTGGTTGAGGTGACAAAGGGCACATTAGGAAGTGGCTTGAGTCCATCTCACGGCTCTTCATTCAGGACGTGCTCTTGCCTGGTGTGTTTGTGTGTCTCAAATATCGGTTCTGTTTTCCGATTAACTTCCTTAATCCTGGAGGTTTTAAGTACAAAGGCAATTGTACAGGACAGGTCTGTGTGTAAATAAGGGATTGTGCTTATCTATACGCCACTATAAATATGTAAGAAGTTTTGTACATAGGAAAGAAAAAATGGCTCGAAGAATGTTTTCAGAACTGTTTCCTCCGTTTAAATGCACAGACAGGAGATTGCCATCCATGCGCTCCCTCGCTCTCCGGGAAGGGATCCCGCTGGTTCCGCTCGCTGCCCGCATCCCGCATCCCGCATCCCGCCGGGGTCTGTGAGGAGTTTGTTGGTGGCCCGGGGCAGGGCTGGGCTCTGTGTGAGGAGTTTGTCGGTGGCCCGGGGCAGGGCTCAGCTGTGTCGGGTCTCGGCTGCTGCCTCCTCACTGTGGCCCCCGAGCATCTCTTACCAACACCGTCTCCAAGCCCCGGGACCGCGGTGGGGCAGAGCCCCGATCTGGGGCGTTCCCGCAGACCCTCCGTGCCCGGTGCGGGGGTGCGGCAGCAGGAGCAGGGGGTGCCACGGGCCACCCCTCGCCCCAAACTCGCCGCCGTGTGTGTGTCAGGCGTGGACTTCTTGTTCAAGCTGCTGGAGGATGTGGCTGTTATTTCCAGTATTCTGCTCTATAATATCTGTAGCCTTCAGTGATTCCTTGAGTGCCTTACATGGCTTGTGGACAGAATTCCTGACCAGGAGGAGAAAATGCCCCTGGACCGACGCCGGCTCCTTCGCACCCCTGTGCCCCTCGCCGGCAGCGTGGGTGTGCACAGGAAGAGATTTAGCTTCGACTCAGGAAATCGCCGTGTGAATATGTGTATTAAACCCTGTATGATGTGCTGTACAGTTTATTAAAAGGGACTATTGTAAACTTATGCAAAACGTAACGCTGAGAAAATTGAGGTTTTTGGTCCACTGGCTGGCGTGCCGTGACCCGTGTCCTCTAATCCTACTCCAGAATCATATCCAAAATACAGAAGGTGGGTTCAGTGCTGCGACAGCAACCGACAGCCCGAAACCAGGGGCTGGAGCGATCGATTAGAGAATTTTACAGATATTTTTGTATTGTGATTCCTATGATATATATCGAGAGACTTTCTATTCCTTTGTAAAATATATAAATTATTGTCAACTTTTAATTAAAAAGATCTGTTTTAAACCTTCAAATTAGATGAATTGGTTTGAGGTTGAGGGGATGGGGAAGCTGGACTGTGACACCGTCCGTCCTGGGGTCCGGGAGACGCCCGGGAGGACCCGGGGGGAGGCGTTCACCCGATCCCCGGGGCAGCCAACCCCGCGCTGTCTCTGCCATCACAGACGCTGGGAGTTGTCACCTCCCGGTCGTACGTGGGGACGAGCACGGGTGGATGGGCACCGGGAGGGGCGGGGGGTTCTTGGGAGGCTCTTAACGCGGCGCTGGGCTCTCGTCCCCAGGGCGAGCGGCTGCAGGAGCGCAGCGGCAGCGAGGGAGCGCAGGGGTCCCGGGCCCATGTCGGGGCGGCAGGAGGAGGCTCTGCCCGCCTGCTTCGCGGGGCTGGGTGCGGGCAGCCCGCGGCCGCGGCAGAAGCGCGGCGGGATGTTCTGCAGCGTGGAGGATGCCTTCGACAACAAGACGCTGAACTTCGCCTCGCTCGCTGCCTCCGGAACAGGGACACCCGTCGGGGGGCACCGCCGCGACACCCACCCGGGACCGAGCCCCGACGCGGGACCGAGCCCCGACAGCGACCCCGGCCCCGGCCCCGGCC
>VWPU01008955.1:0-41848 GCA_013398955.1 Callaeas wilsoni
GCGGCGGCGGGACCTCAGCCGCGGCGCTCTCGTTCGTACAAAATTTATTGAGCGGAAAAGTGGGGAAACAACAACGCGCGGGGTGAGGGGGGCGAGCGGGGTACGGTTAGGGGGGGGGCAAACGAACACGCTGTTGAATATCAACAGTACTAAGAGGGGCGCGGGCAGGATTAGGCGTAGAGATCCTCGCGGTCGGCGGAGTAAACCTCCCCCTCCTGCAGCAGCGCGAAGTTGAGGAAGTGAGAGGGGCGATGGACCTCGTGGTAAAACTCCTTGGGGTTGGCGAGCTGCAGCTCGTACTTCATGTTGGGGTCGTGGCGGACACCTGGAAGACAGAGAGCGTCACCCACCCGAGCACCCCTCCTGCCTCCTCCATCCTTCAGGAGCCTAACAGAGCTCTCCCCTCTTCTATGATCATTTCCATGGCATTAGAGAGTTCTAAACCCACCAAATCACCCCTCTTCGGGTTCCCTCCCTCAGGAGATTTACGGTCCTTTTGTGCTAGTTGAGTGTTCTGTCACATTTCCTGACCCTTCTCCAGGTGTTCATGACACCAGGACCTCCCTACTGGGACCAGCTTCTCTCTTGCATTTTCCATTATCTCTTCTGCCTGACAGGTATTAATTATTCAGTGGCGATAGACCATGCACTACAATCCAGACCGACATGGCATCTATTTTTCCTCTCTATCAGTTTGCTCTCTCGCCACCAAAAAAAATCATTGAACTGACATCCCAGTGCTGGTACTAAGGAAAGTTCAGGGCACAGTGCTGGTATTCCTGCCAGCTGCTCTGAGGAAGCATTGGAGTGGGTAAGGAGCTATTCCCTCCTCCCCAAGCTCCTCACTGTGCCTCCTTTCCCCTCCCCAGGCCAGCTCACCCATGAAGTTGTAGTTCCAGGAGCCCTGTGCTGGGACCATGAAGAAGCCGAGGAAGCGGTCGGACAGCAGCATCTGCACCCTCTCGTAGTGGGAGGGGAGGTAACCCTTGGGATTGTTCCCTTTGTCCGTGTTCTGCCGGCCCCACTCGTACCCGCTCGGGGTCAGTTTGTAGGCTGTCAACGTGCAGGAGCCAGGGGTGAAACTGGAAAGGAGAAGACATGAGGCAAGTCAGACTCACCTGGGGCAGAGGAGGGAAAGCAGGAAGGAGCCAACATTCCCTTTCTAACCATTTTATTTTGAGAGTTGCCCAGCACTGCAGCAACACCCCCCTCAGAAGAGCACCAGAAGCCTCCCTGCCCCTCACCTGCAGGTGATGATGATGGTCTTCTCCCCATCCCAGGAGGGGTTGTCAGCCATGACCTTGGCGTGGGTAGTGACATCCTGTGGTGAGAGCTGAGGGGACTCGTTTGGTTGGGTGTGAATCCATCCCAGAGGTTCCATTTCCTGACAAAAAGAGAGTGGTTTAGAGAAAAATCAAAACCATTTAAAGTGAGACCACTTCAAGCCTGGCAAAAAGGACACAGAGATCACAGGCTTCCCCCTCACTTCATCTCAATCAGGTCCAAACCTTCAGACTGAGCCCTTTCAGTCCTACAATTACAAAAGATGAAAGGAAGCTGCCTCACCACCTCAGGTCCTTGTTACTGACCTTCCACCCCACCTTGGAAGCTAAAGGTCAGCTCACCTTGAGATACTCGTGCTGTGGCAGCTGCCCTGGGAGGTGCACGGTCTGGTGTGTCCCCCACTGGGGCACCATCACAATGCACCGGATCTCCTTCACCTGGGGGTTGTCTGGAGGGCTCACTCCATACAGGTAACCTGCAATCTAAAACACACACATCTGTCTCAGAAGGCCAGAAGAGATCTCTGTGTAGCTATGTCAGAGTGGGAACTCCTTCATTCCTGAGGAGAGCATCAGGGGGATTCACATGGACAAACAGCAGCAGGTTCCCAGCCCTTCACCAGCAATTCCTCACTGGTGTGTGCCCAGCAGCATGAGCACAATTTGCTGCACACTCACCTGGGCCCGCAGGTCTGAGATGCAGATGAACTTCTTCAACACATTTTTGGGAAGAATGTAGGTGTAACCTGTCTCCTTTATGTCATCTGATGAGACGTAGATGTGGTTTGTCCGCAGGTGGAGGTTGGCAGCAGAAATTGCTCTGTGAGGAGGAGACGATGATCAGAGGGTGCACAGATCCTCCCTGAGCACTCCAACCCTTCCACAAGCCCTGCCTGCCTTCCTACCTGACCCTCCACTCAGTCTTGGAGGAGAAGGTCTGGGTTTCATAGTTGCTGGTGGTGGAGGTGATGATTTCATCCCCGTGTTTGTTCACCGTGCGGGTCTGTGTGGCCGTCAGCTGCGACTGCTCCTTGGTTTGCTTCTCAATTTCTGCAATCTGCTGCCTCTGCTGAGATGGGGCAGAGATCTCCATGCCCAGGATGATGTCTCGGATCTCTGACTGGGTCAGGGATGCAACGTTCACACTGGAAGAGAAAATCCACCCAAGTCAGGCATTTCAAAATACACTCTGGAGCCTTCTCACCAAGGCACAAGCTCAGAACATTCACTCTGGGCACTACAAAAAATAAAATCACAACTTTTTAAACAAAAGAGGGGCTACGATCACATGATGCTCAGATTAAAGATTTGGTGCAGACATTTTTATCTGCCTTACCAGAAAGTTATTAATAACAACCAGATTCCTTACAAAGCTGAGAGTTCATTGACAAAGGCCCTGGGCCACAGCCTTTAGGGCAGGAAAGAAAGGCTGACAGGATTAGGGCAGCTGCACAGTGGCTTACTTGTTCTTCTTCCCATAGTCAGCAAGGATGAGATCCTTCAGCTGCACCTCCACCTTGATCCACTCCTCATCTGTCAGGGTTGGCCAGATGTGGTGAGGCTCAGTGATGGTTGTCTTGTCTGGCTTCAGGATAACTTTGGCTCGATCGTTATTCACGTGTAGCGCACGGAGAATCAGGATCAGACGGGAGAATGCCTTGGAGGTAAAAAGAAGTTGCAGTTAGAAGGAAGAAAATTAAATATACAAGGCCTGAGTACAACATTCCTCTGTTTGGGCACATGGGAACTGCCAGAGAAATCCCTCTAAAGGAAAATTGAGGCAGATTCAGAGCCAAGTGCTCCCGAACAACAAATCCTCAGGGATATCTGAGGCCCTGGCTCCTGCCTCATTCATCAGCAGCAAAACAAAATGCAGGAGACACATCTGTGCTTACTGTGTAGGAAGAGATGGTTTTCAGCCAGTCATCATAGAGATTGAAGAGAACCATCTGGGGTTCAGTGGCCTTCAGGATGAGATCACCAAACTTCTCCACTTTCAGACAGGCCTGGAAGGGCAGCTGCAACTCCGAGCCTTTGATCACAATATTGGGGAAATCCAGCAAGTGCACCTGGAGTTTATGAAGTGGAATTAGCTCACAACCACTGCAGAACATCACAGGACACAGAACTGTCCTGTTATCTCCCACAGATTTTACACATCCTCACAGAGCTGCATCGTTACCTCAAGTGGGTCCAGCATGCCCTTCCGTGTCACTATGATCTGCTTTGGCTGCTCCTCCACGGGAAGGGATCGGATCAAGGCAGCCACTTCTTCAGCAGTCTTCCACTTGGCCAGCTACAGAAAGACAGCAGGGTTAGAGAAATATCCCCCTGCTCTCCAGCAGCATCTCCATGTCTCTGGGAACCAGAGGGACGCAAACCAAATTCTAAAAATACGATTGCAATTTGTGGCTTGGTCCAGATCAGTGACAAGGCCCAGCACTTCCCCCTTACTGACCACAGAGAGCAGTTCCCATTCCTGGAGCTCAGTCGCTCCAGAGTGGCTCAGAAAAACCAGCTGGCTACTCCACCTCCCTGGATGTGCCACCTGAGTTTTGTCACTGCACTGGACGTACAGCCAAGTGCAGAGTGATTTGTGTAACAGGGAGCACAGCACTGTTCCTCAAGCTCTCCTTGATGACGTGAGGGCTTTCAACCTCAGAGCCACAAAATCCTTGCAGGAGCAATACCTGTGTTCTTCCACTTTTATATCCCATGCTCCTGCCTGCTTAACCACTTGGGACTTTGGAGTTCCAAACTCAGTAAAAGGCAGGAAGATGAAGATCTTTGTGATGTTTTCTGCTTAAAAGTGTCCCAAGCACTCAGACCCACCCTGGCTCACACCTGAGGCACAGCCAGGCCCTACCTGTCCCAGACGCTTCTGTCCTGCCCACACAGATGTGTGGATGATCTTCAGGAAGAGCTGTCCAGTTCTGGGATTGAAGATGAAAATGGCTCCGTTGATGGGTTTTGTGGTCAAATTCCCTTCAAAAGTCTGAGAAAACAAGCAAGAGTGAGAAGTGCAGGGAGATAAATGGAGCCCACCCATACCTTTGCAACAAGAGCCAACTCTCTGTGTGCTTTGAGCAGGAGCTGTGTGGGAAATGTAAGGGCTGCTCTGGGCACACTGCAAAAATCTGGGTCCATGTGTTGACTCCCAGTTTTCCACCGTACATGGAAACCTTCACCCCGTTCAGTCCTCTCCCTGAGACACCCCTCTGGCCTCACCTTGTGAATGGTGACTCTGTACACATTGGTGTCATCCACAAACCAGATGATCTGGTTGGAGAAGAGCTCCCCATAGTTCTGGGAGGACAGGTAGGGCTCCGTGGGCTCCGAGGAGTACAGCTGCAGCCCTTTGCGGATTCGTTCCCTCAACACGTACAGGGCAGGGTTTGCTTTCATGATTTTGGCCATGGCCTGCTGGATCAGAGGTTTGCTCCCAGGGAACCAGTTCCCATAAGCACTGAGGAAGGAAACAAACCGAAGACCAAGTTGTTACCATTACATCTGAAGAGGCAACAGCCACACATGTCTTTCCACACAGCAGCCAGGCCCCTTTCTACCTGCTGAAAATACAGCTTTGTACTGCAGTGTGATTTCTGTAATGTCCCTGACAGTTGGTCACCTATGGCTTTTCTGTACATCCCCTCAGTGGGAAGCCACAGCACACACATGCTGCAGTCCCGGAGAAGCTGCACCTTCTCTAACAAACACATTGGAGAACTGATTTCTGACTTTCCCCCTGGTTTCCAGGGAGAAATAGCTGTCCCCACTTGTAGGGGCCTTGAAACAGGGCCTGTCCTTCAGCTCCAAAAACAGTCTGACAGAAATATCGTAAGAAACAAATTATTAACAAACTGGGAGAACTGAACCACTACTATTGAGCAGAACTGGACAACCTGAGATGCCTTATCCCACTCACTGCACATCTCCAGCTTCTGCCTTCTCCCCTCATCCTTCTGCCTGGAATACAACCCAGTCTGGAGATGCACTGAGACAAAACCCACAAACTACCAACTCCAACCTAGAAATGAAACCACAGAAGGTGCAGCTCTCACCTGTGCAAGTTGTAGGCCAGATCAATGGCAATGAGCACCCCAGTGGGAGAGGGGTAGATACTCATGTTGTCCGTGGTGTAGTCCAGGAACTTGGCCCTCGCGTAGCGCTCGATGTCGTGGGAATCGTAGTCGCCCCAGCGCAGCTGGATGTCTATCCAGTACTTCTGGGTGGTGGTGCTGTCCATCACATCCCTGAGGAGAAAGCAAGCCAAAACAAGTTCATCTTGCACAAAATTCTCCTGCAGTAACTGTCACCAAGCATGGACACTGCAGCCAGCTCATATCCACATTCCACCCTGGAAAGGGACTCTACTGTTCTCATCACACAGCAGTGAATGCAGAGGCTGTTGAAAGGTTTAAACAAAGCAGCAGTGAGTCCACTGCTGTGCAGTCACGAGGGTCATCGCCCCCAGGGACTGTCTGGTGAGGATTCAGTGAGAATTCACTCCAGATCCTGGCCCTGGGCCAGCTCAGCTTTGTGGGGTTTCCAGAAGAACCTTCAACAGCTCAAGGAAAAATTCACCCAGAGGAGAGAACAGGAGCAAAGGCAGTGTTGGTGTTCTGCAGAAGGCACTGCCAAGAGATGCTGCAACCATCTACCCAAACAAGCCCTGTGCTTTGTGGGACACAATCTCCAGTGTCCCCAAAGAAAACCAGCCCTAGATGCCCAAAGGACACAGAGGCTCTGGATGACAGGCTCAGCAGCTCTGCTCTGCAGGAAGATCAAGGAGAGGGAAAAGGGAAACTCACTTGGAATCTGCGAGCAATGACGGACGTGACACATTCCACTTGTAGGAAGCAAACAGAAGGATATCTGCACATGAGGAATTCATCTTGTAGGACTTTCTGGGGTGGATTGTCTCTTTCTGCACTGTCTCAATCTCCAGAGCATCCAGCTCCTGATCAAACACCTGGGGAAAAGGCAGTTAAAGATGAGATGTGTTCAAGCAACCCAGATAAAGAATCTATCCTCAACACTGAGGCAGCCAGGAAAATCCCATTTTCCATTTCCTCCCTTTCTCTGCCAAATGGCTGGAGGAGGACTGGTCCTACTCTAAAAGGGCAAAGAAACAATCCAAGCCAACACTACTCACCTGACACAAATCCATGACGATGCTCTCATGGATCTTCTGCCACAAGTGAGCTCGGAAAATCTGGATGAGGGAAATCTTCAGTGTGGGGATCTTGCCATGCATGAAGATCCCTGTCAAATCCAGCTGCACCTGGAACCCAACATACACCTGCAAAGGAAAAGCAGCTGTGAGAACACACAACAGCACAACTGAGGAAGTCTTAAAAATGGACCATCTCCTGTTAAGGAGGTTTAAAGCCTTGCTAAGAGATGTTCTGATAATTAATTGGATCAATTAACTGCCCTCATTTCAATGGAAAAGTGGTGTCTGCTCCTAGAGGGACAAACACCAGGTACTTACGTTGGCTCTGTTAATGGTGGGAGACCACCAGAGAGTGAATCTTCTGTTTGGAATTTGGTTCAAACCAGATCTCTGGGCATTTGTCAGCTTCTTCCACTTCATGGACTCCTCAAAGCCACTGGCCTTCTCCCTAGAAAGGGTAGACCATCAACTGCATTAGATTCAATTGCATGAGATGTCTCCCATCTCTGCTGCCATGCGTCACTTGTAACAGAGACAGGGATCAGCCAGGAGCTGGGAGGGTTGTTTCATGCCAAGAAATTCCCATGGATTTGCAAGAAGTTCAGCTGTAGCCCCCTCCCAGGTGCCCTCACAGCTGAACTACACAATGTGCTCAAGTGACCACTGAAAACCAGCAGAAACTCAACAGAATCAGCACAGCCTGAGCCCAGACCCCACATCAAGGTTCCTCTTACCAGAAGAGACCCTCCCACGTGGGGAAGTAAGTGCCCTTGAAGAGAGTGTGCTCCAGGATCCCTTCCACCCCGCCCAGAGCCTGGATCATGTCCGTGCGGTAATTGTTCAGGTTCCAGAGTTTGCCATCGTGGCGCTGGTGTGTCCACCAGAACGGGTTCTGCTTCAGCACCTGGGGACAACAGTGAGCAGATCACTCACCTGGCTGCACTCACTGTGGGAACCAACATCATGATGATGTCAGTGAACAGGAAAAAAGCCTCATGCCCTCCATGCTGGAGGACACAGCTCATCTACAACACGAGTTCTGCCAGTACCACTCTGCAATTCACACTGGGTACAATCTCAGGTGATGTTTTTATCTTTCAGGGATTGGACTTCTGCAGAGCTATCATTAGAGGCTTTAAATATATTTTTCCAGTGTTACTAAAACTTATTATTCTGGAATATTTGTTTTGAGATCGTTTTTTCCCCTCTCTGCTTAATACGCAGTTGCACTAATTGTGCTTTTCCCCAACACACTGCAATCTATCCAAACGCTTCGAAAGTGGAAGTACCAGTCAGTACCTGATACTGTTTGAAGTCAGTCCTGACTCTCCATCCTTTATCATAAGCCAGGGTATGCCGGTCCTTCTGGAAAAGGGTGTTAATACGAGGAATTCCCCTGTCCCACGAGTCCTCCAGATCCTCCAGTGTCAGACGTCTGAAGGAAAAAAAATCCCCACACTTTGTTACCTCTCGATTTACAGCAATGCGTTAATGAGTAGTTCAGGTGATGAGATCACAGAAATTACACAGAGCTCAGGGCTCTGGCAGGGGACACTAAAATGCCAAACCCTCAGCAAAGTGTTTGCAGCCGTCACTGTGAACAGGATGATACCAAACAGGCAAAAAAAAAAAGCCCTAGGAGGTGCACAGAGCTGCAAATGGGTCTGGTATCAGCTTTTCCTGTTGGCCACACCATTTTCCCTTAAGGGTGGCACTTTCTGCCTGCAGCGTCCTCACCTCCCTCAGAGGTAAGGGAGCAGCTCTGCAGGGACCACAGGGCCAGAAAGGTCTCCAAAACCCCCAGACAGCATAAAACTTCCCACTGCTGCCTGTCCTCCCACACATGGACACACACCTGTTCTGGGCTATAGCCTCTTGTCGTTTCAGGGCATACTCTGCCCACACTCTCTGAGAGTCAATGAATTCACTCTCCCATGGCTGGATGTAACGATACAGATTTGGGATGAGCTGGTCCTCCTCATGACTCATTCCCGAGCGGAAGTGAGTGATGCCAACATCTGTCTGCTTGGACCACCTGGAGCAAAGAGACACAAGAATGTGGTAGGAGGAATTAGGACTTCCCTGATCACTGCCATGAGTTACTGTAAAGGCAACACAGCTCTGTACCATGGCATAGTTTAGCACTCTTGGAATATTTTTAGGGGAAAGAGCACCTTAGAGAACACTCAAGCCATGCAGGAATTAGAAAGCACAACTCACCTCAGGTCAGACTGAGGGATGAGAACGTGGCCCATGGAGAGCATGCCCAGCCCCCCAAGCTCCTTAGGGGTGTAGAACACCACAGGAGGAAAACGGCTGGGCATTTTGGAATTCAGGCCGATCTTGATTCGAGTCTGGATTTTATTCTCACACTTCACCAGCAAATCAAGCAGCTCCTGAGTATTTACGACAGCTTCCCGGAAATAAGTCATCAAGCCAATCAGAGCTGTATTCCATTTATTGACAATCTAGAAAGCAAAGGAAAGGATCAGCTCCCAAATCATTCCCCAAAAATCTGCAGAAAGCTGTCACAGATCTCCTTCCTCCCTTACCTTAGTGAAGGTTGTGGAGCCAGAGGCCATGAGGATCTGCCTCACTCTGTTGTGAAACCTCTGCATGGACTCATCATCCACACGCAGGAAGCACTGAGCCGTGCGCTCCTTGGTGACCTAAAGAGCACAGGCCCATCAGTTCCCTCCTGGAAGCCCCTCTCCAACATGGAAATCCCACCCAGGGATTGCCCTCTCAGCCCACCTCATTCTGCAGGTTCCAGACGCCGTCCTTGTGGGTGAACTCCTCGTAGCTGGTGCGGCACTTGGGCAGGATGCGGCACTCGAAGCCGCACATGTTGAACAGCAGGTTGGGGTTGTCCTTGCTGTACACGGACACAAAGCTGTTCTCCCACTGCACCGTGGTCACCGAGCGGGGCAAACGGTTCTTGATATCCCAGAACACAGCACGGCCACTGGAAAACAGGATGTGTGCAGTGACACTTAATAATTTGCCCAAATAACAACTGGGTTAAGTTCTCAGAGCTTCCCTAATTTTTCAGGCTTTCAGCACAGACCCCTCACTTCTCACATCTCCTCCTGAGCCACTTACCAGTCTCCAACAGTTACTTATCACAACTGATTTTCCCCTTTTTCCTACCACTTCTGCTTTCCCAGCTGCAGCACTTACAGGTTCACGTCATGCTTCATGAGGCGCATCCGAGCATCCCGGGGCCAGCACTTCTTGTTGTTGTAGCCCACGATGTTCTCATTGTTGGGGTCCGGGTGCTCTGTCAGGTACCGCTGAATCAGGTCTCTGGCCTCGTCAGCTGTAAACCTGGAGATGCACGGAAAAGGATTTGGAATTACATGACAGACTTAGCAACATCAGCCTGGCCAGAAAGATAAGGATTTTGTTAGGAAAAGCTGTTTGTCGGCCTGTTTGAAGGTAACTATCCCATTTTTGTATCCTCCTAATGAATGGGGAAATTTCATTAGCACAGAGCAAATCAGGGTTTGGGTTATCCTTCCATGGAGAGACAGAAAAGGCTTATTTTACCACTCTCTAATTTACCAAATCCCTAAACAATTGAGCTCTTGACATTTTTGTGTTTCCATTGGTCCAGTGAAGCTGCAGAAAAATGAACTGAGAAAGCAAGAGGAGGCATGTGGACATCCAGTTATCCAGGGAAGTCTGTCAATTCAAATATTCCTGATCTTCTGTAGCAAAGGAACAAGAGCCAAGAGCAGAAGCATGCTAATTCTCCCTTTCCCTGGTGCTCACCTGAGGAAAGCAGGGCCCCAGAGATCTCACCTGAAGAAGATGTGAATCCTGTCAATGTATCTGCAGAAGAGGCGAATGGGATGGGCCACCTCGGTGGCAATGTCCTGGAAGCTGAGGAAGTCATTTGGCATCTGGGGAGGCCCAGCCATTTCACTGGCCCGGTGCAGGCCCAGCACCAGCAGGTCCATCACAAGCCCATAGTACTGGACAATGAAGGAAGCAAACTGCAGCCCACGAATAATCCCGTAGGAGTTGGTGTGATTCATGTCCTGAGGAGATGAAGGGGGATTGTGATAACCCATCCCAACACATCAGAGCCCTTTCACCTGAGCAGCTGTTCTTTAGCAGAACCCAGAAGGGGTTTTTTACTCCCCTGTTACTTTTCCCTGGCAAATCTTGCGTTCCTTCTTTGCCACAGGTCCAAAACCTCCTCCCTGTGGGTCTCTTTTACCACAAACCCCCTTTCCTGACAACAGCCATCACCTTGTAGTTGATCACCACGTTGTTCTTCGCTGTCATGTAGTCAGCAATGTTGTGATCAACAATGAGGCGCAGCAGCCTGTTGAGCAAGGTCAGGTCAATCTTCTCATACATCTTCTCAAACCGAGATTCCAGCATCACGTTGCATTCCCCTTCACTCGTCTCCCAAACATCCTGCAGGTTATTAATGCCTGAAGGAACAATGAATGTTGTGTTATCTGACACATCAGAGCACAGAAGTAGCCCCTGGGCAGAGGAACTCAATGTAGGTCCTGCAATGCCTGATTTTTCAGACTCTGGATCTTCCAGCCTATCTAGAAATGGGAGGAAAACTATGTAATCAACCACAAATGCTGTGCAAGTTCTCCTCCAGCATCTACATGTCTATTAACCTACATCTCTGATTGTAATTATTGACTGTAAATTGCAAAAATAAAATCATTTTTACACGGAATCCAAGAGTCCACTGACCTTGGCACCACTTGTACACCAGCAGAGGGGGTGGTTCAGTGTCAGCAGGTTTGATCCAAGGAGGGAAGAGTCTTCGCTTATCAGCCTCATACCACAAGTACTGATCCAGATAAGCATCTGTGATCTTCTCCAGGGGCTCAACATCATAAACAGGGACCAAGTGGCTGTAGAGATCCATGAACTCAATTCCCACCTTAAAAAAAAAAAGAGAGTAGGAAAAACTGAGGCTGATAGTTGAGAGAAAACACAAAGTTTTTGTGCCACTCAGCTTCTGAATGCAGCATAACGTGGCTGGGCTTCCACTCACCTCCTTGAAGGCTCTCTGAGTCAACAGATGTCGTTTGATTCTGGACAGAGCTTCGTGGGGATTATCATAAGCCTGCTCAATCAAGCCCAGCTCCTCTCTCTGTGACTGATTCAGGCGTGATTTCACACTGAAAACAAGAGAACAGCTCAGCAGCTGCAGAGGAACAGCCTAATGCATTAAACTGATGAACGATAATGTTCAACCTGTAATTCTTCACAATTCACATCCCCAAACTTATGAGCATGGCAGTGGTTTTGCCCAAGTGACAGAGTCAGTAAGAACTCCCAGTTAAGTTGGCAGTACCAAAACCAACAGCTTTACCAGTCCACCAGGGTAAATTTTACACCATGCTTAATCACAGGAATAATGGGTAACAAAACTGAAGCCTTACCCAGCGCCCCTGAAGATCAAGATTATTTCCCACTGCTTACCTGTAAGCTTCCTTCAGCCTCTCCAGGGCTAAGATCAGCAACTTGGTGTCATGCTTGTAGGACAGTGGTGGGAAGGGAATGGGGGAGAACCTCCTGCTCTCCAGCCAGTGCACCGTGGTTGTGTACACAGCAACGGCCTCTTCTGCAGTGATGTAAGGCCCATCCTGCAGAACCACACCACCAGAATTAATCAGTGAAAGCTTCCTTAAGAAAACAGCACTAATTTGGGCAATTTCAGGGAGGACAGAAGTACCTTCAGGTAATTATGCTGCCGTTCCTGCTCAGCTTTCAGGTAGAGTCTGGTCAGCCTGCCCAGGTTCTTCTTACAGACGGTTTTGTCGACAGTGGCTCCCCGGCGGATCCGCTCCCGGTTGTAGTGAGCTGTGTTTGTCCACCAGTCAGCTTTGGCCTTCACGTACCTCAGGATCATGTTCTCAATAGGAGTTGGCAGCCCTGGCACCTGGGGAGGGACAGGAACTTCAGGGAAGCAGGAGTGGGAGCCTTCCGAGAGCAGCTCCACTTGGGAGATGTTAAAATTGAACCAAAAGGCCCAGCAAGACATTTACCTTCCAGGGAATATTGGCCTTCCAGCACCGCCAAGCCTCGCTCAGGTGCTGCAGGATGGTTCTGGCTTTGTTCTGTTTGATCCCTTCTGGCATCATGTCCAGGATGTCGTGCATCACAGCTGCCCTGAGCTCCAGGTCAAAGTGAGACTCCACGCGCTGCTTGGTGACAGTCTTTGCAACACCCTTCGAGTGACGGCCTGGAAAAAGCAAAGTCCTTCAGGAATTCTGACACCACTGGGCAGTGATTCTCCTCCTTCCCGATTCAGGAGTCCATGGAGGTGCAGGATGTCTGGAGAAATCATACTGCCAAGACTCTGGAGTAGATGATTAAGTGGCTGTGGAGCAGGGAATCCCACTTCCATTTAGAATCTATTCTGAGGGCACAGATCTTGTAAGAGCTCTAAACTGGTCAACAGCTCTTGGGATTGGCATGGAGCACGGATAAAGACCACCAGTGTGAAAAGAAAACTGGCTGGCAAGTAAACAGTATTAATCTTTACCACACATTCCTCCCACATGCAGCATTTCCAGGGTGCTGACCTTCAAACTGCCTGGCCAGCAGATTCCCCAGCCAGCGTTCCAGCAGCGGGGTGATGCCCCTCATGAAGAACAGCCACACTCTCCAGCCTGGAGCCCAGAAACCACAGCCAGGACCTTTGCCCACAGGCCCCTGGAAGAGCAGAGACACGGTAAGATCAGGTCATTTATTGACACTCCAGACTCCCTCCCTTGTTCCTCAGTTTACATGGGGTCAGCATCATGTGGAAAGGTGGAACTTACAGTGTTAAACCTGTAGTAGATGAGATGTTTCAGGTCCTTGCACATACGAATCTGCCTCATCAGCTTGTATTTGTACCGGTACATCCCCGTGAGCTGACCCACGTGGGCAAAGATGTACTGCAGGCCATCTGCCAGCTGAGACAAGGAACATAGTCAGGGATAACAATCAACACCTCAGACATCACCTCCAGCAGCCAGGTTTATTGTGCAGCGTGTATCAGGCCGTGCAAAGCTCCTAATGCTGGCTCAGAAAATGATCAATTCCTATAAGCTAATATAAAAGCAGAATTTCAAACAATGCTGCATATTTTCATTGTTTCCCTTCTTCACCATAACACTGCAACATTCAGTCACTTTGTGCATCCCATAGATGTAATTTTCCATGTAAAATATTCCAGTTCTCCTCTCAACTTTCTCTCACCACATTTAAAGAAAAAACAACCAAAAAGAGCCCACCTGAAATGCATCCACGTTTCCCAGTCTGTACTGGACATGGCTGTCCACCACCAGCTTAGTCAGCCGCAGGACCTCTCGGCACAGATGGAAAGCGTTCCCAAAACGGGATTTTTTTCTTTCCTGGGTAAGACAAAATATTCAGAATTTATGTAATGATGTCAGAGAAGAGTGAAAGAACTCCAATTTGGTCAGTCTGTACAACAATTGAGCAGCTGAGGCACTGTGGCCTGTCTTTCCACGCTGGCTACTTGACAACCTTCAGGTAAACTCCGCTCTTGAGTACAACAGCACTTTGGACTGATACCTTTGTGGTGAGGGTCTTCACAGGCTTCAGGTTGAAGTTGTAATCCAAGTGAAGGTAATTCAGGTTCTTTCTGTGGATCAGCAAGTTCAGCATGTTGTAGCCCTGGCGACACACCTGCAGACCAACTTCCACCCAGTCCAGCTTGGTCGACTGGAAAAACTTGGTAGCCTTGAAGGAGCGGAACAGGTACCTGGAGAGAGCAGAGACCACAATCAGCTCAATCCCCTACACTGATCAGCAGTTCCCCACTGAACAGACCCCACTCACCTCTTCTTCTGGGCCTTGGGAGGTCTGTGCTTGAGTGCATTCAGGACATAGTATTTCAGGAGCTTCTGGTAGGACACTCTCACCTTGACTGGCTGTCCTGCCGGGCAGTGCTCGCGGTACCTGTGGATAAATCACACTCCAGTGCTTCAGCTAACTCACAGTCCTTAGAGGGAAGTCTCCAGAAACTCTCCTAAGGTCTCTAGAAACCAGTCCCCATGAAGTCTTTACTTCACTTTCATTATAACAAGGTAATAATGCCATGATCACTAGGTCAGCCCTTCCCCCAGGACAGAACTCACCAGTTCTTCACCAGTGGGATGTCGAGAGCTCTCCGGGTCCTGCCAGACCTCAAGTTGAAGGGTCGTGGGGCCCACAGCAAGGCAATGCCATTGGCTGTGTTATCAGTGTAGAGAGGGGTATCCTTCAGAAAAGGTTCCACAAACTCTGGCAATTCAAACTCCTCATCGTCATCAGGCAGTGGTTCCTGGCTCTGAAATACAGAAGCCCCACACAAGGTGTTTCCTTGTTGCTTCAGCTCAGTTTCTGAGTTAAGCAAGTTAAAAAAATCATCTCTTTGCTCTTATGGAAGAAATGCGGCTGTACTGAGCATGAGAGAAGTAAAAAGCACTCAACAAAGGAAATTGTGGCTACTAAACCCTGAGTTAGGTGTTACAGAGGGAACTTCAGGGAGATATCAGCTCCATGCCTACACCAAGGGCAACCAGATAAGTAATCTCTTAGAAGACTCTAGCACTGTTAATTAGACCTTGGGCTTTATCCTACAGAAACCGATGGAGACAACTTTGTGCAACTCCAGAAGTAGAAAAATACTAAGATAACACCTGTGGGATTTTTTGTCAAAGGGCTTGTACCTTCTCCTGAAATATCTATGTTTGTGTGCTGCTACCAGAAGCAAGATACTAAAGCCCCCAACTTCCACACAGTGGGGTTTAGCACAGCAAACCCAGTGACTCACCTTGACAGAATGTCTGTGTGAAATGGGGTTGATCAGAGGATCGAAGTAAAAAGCTGGGAGGTCAGGATCTTCCGTTTTAATGAAAACGACGTTTGGAGTATGATACCTGCAACAAAAAATATGCATTTAGAGCCTCTGACAGCCTTTCCCTGCTCTCCTGGCTCTGGAGGCTGCTGCACTTACCAGGTGAGGTGGACGTGGTGTGGCAGGTTGTTGTACAGGTACGGGAAAGCGATCTTGTACTCTGTCCTGATGGGCTGCCTGATGATAATTTTGTTGATGTCATTAAATTCATTCCAGTCTTCATCCCTTAAATGAGACAAGAAATCATTACACAGGCACTCAGGGTGAGAGAGACAAACATTTGTGACTGAAAACACGCCATCAACCCTTTCCTAGATAACCACCTATCTCTCTCCTAAACCCAACACTTACTGAAGATTGATGTCTCTGACAAGGGGCTCAAACTTGGGACCTCCAGGAATGGCCATGTTCAGTGCCTTGGAGGTGAAGAACGCTTTCAGGTCAAACAGGTAGAAGTAGTTGTCATCCACCAGGTCGGTGAGCAGCTGGTTGGCCAGGCGGTACAGGGTGGACATCATGGGGAGGGTGAACTGCCAGCGCTGGTACGTGGAGCCGTTCACGTACCTGGGGAAAGACAGAGCATGGACACTCCACACACAGCCACAGCACAACCAAAGGACCAGAAATAACCAAGCACCTTTAGCCACCCGTCATTCGTCAAGGACAGGTAACACATGGCTGTCTCTAGGCTGAAAGAAAGGCTGCAGCTCTGTTAGAGACCACTCTGGACTCCTCCTGCCCAGAAAATGCTGGCTGCTCCAGTTCCTCTCCTCCTCTGTGTGCAAACTGACATAGAATATCTATGCACCTTTAGCAAATATCAGTTTCAAAATCCACCTAGAAAATCCAGGTTGTCAGCTTTACAGCATGGTCAGAAACACCAGTTTTAGCAGATAAGTGGGAACAGTCCTTCTGGACAGAGGGGCCTTGCTGGGTGCTAAACCATAAAATCTCAGAATGCTTTGGGTTGGAAGCAATCTTAAAGCTCACCTTGTTCCAACCCTTTCACCTTCCTTTAGCCCAGGTTGCTCAGAGCCCCATCCAACCTGGCCTTGAACACTTCCAGGGATGGGGCAGCCACAACTTCTCTGAGCAAGAAGCTTCTCCAGGGATGGGACAGCCACAGCTTCTCTGAGCAACTTTGCAGGCAAGAGGTGCAGCTTTGCAACACCCAGGTTTTCCCTCCCACTCCTGAGGGAAGGTTTTTTTCCCTCCCCACCAACACCCCACAAAGGTTACACACTGCTCTGTAGGGGTAAATTACGCACTCTTTGTTTCTCCCCAGTGAACTGTGCTACCACAGCCACGTACTTCCTGTTGTCCTTCAGAGGCTGGTGGTCATAGAACCAGTCCAGCACAGGGGCATCCTCCTCTGGATCCAGCTCCAGCTGAATGGCTTCCAGGGGCTCCACATCCAGGATGTTATCAGCATAATCCAGAGGGGGTTCTTCATCATCGAACGGGGGGAATCTCATCCTCTTGAAGTGACGCCTGTCCCTCTTCTCCCGCCTCATCATAATCCACATGGACCTGCAGGAAACCAGGGCAGCGTTAAACGTGGACCTCGTGGTGGATGCACAAAGGTTTGCCCCAGCTGGGTGAAGCAGCAGGCACCTACCCCCACTGGGCAATGTAGACAGGCTCGATGACCCAGGGGATCTCGTTGACGAAGGAGATGGCGCCGGTGATGTGGTACAGGACGGGCACGTCCCGGATTTGCTCCCAGGGCATGGGCATGTTCTCCAGGAGCTTCAGCACAGCGTGAGGCATGTACTTCAGAGCACTGCAACACAAATCAAGGGAAGCCACCTTGGAATGCATCTCAAGGACAGCCAACCACCTGCCACAAGCCCAACGACCTCCCGGTTTTCCCTCCTGTGAGCTGCTCATCCGACCTGTTCAAAAGGCAAATCCATGAACTTCCCACTCTACCTTTGTGCTTTTCTACTGAGTTAGCTTTCAGAAATGTTACAAACAAAAACTGAAGTTTTAAGTGGGCTTCTGGAGTTTTTATGGGTAGTGGTAAGTTAGTGCCACACACCATGAGGGGCATTAAACAGCTCCCTGCACCCGAACAGCAAAGAAATGCCCAGGATGCTTTTCAATCTTGTAAAATATATTTCGTGCTCTCCCCAACTTCTTCTAAGACTCTGTGTTATGCAGAGCAATGTTTTTTCTCATAAATTCAAAGCAACAATTCCCTTTGCTGATACTCTTTTGCACCGATACCTCACGGCAACAGACTGAGCTACAACTGACACTGAAAGCCCTGACGCATTATCCAGGCTAATGCTTTTCCTCATAAATTCAAAGCAACAACCCCTTTTGCTGGTCCTCCTCTGCACTGATACCTCAGGGCATCCTCACCGAGCAACAATGGACATGAAGAGCCCTTTAGAGAAGAGTCTCTCCGTTCAGCAATTATCAGGATACCTCAGGGCATCCTCACCGAGCTACAATGGACACGAAGAGCCCTTTGGAGAAGAGTCTCTCCGTTCAACAATTACCAAGGCAGCAGCGGCGGATCCGCTGAGCCCCCCCGTCACACACCGGGGGTCCCTTACCCCAGGTAGACGCGCTTGTCGTGCCGGAACTTCCTATTGGTCATGTCGCCGTGGTCGCGGATGATTTTGCGGACATGCTCCGGGGGCATGTCCTCCTTCTGCGCGTCCACGAACCCGAATTTCCTCTTCTCCGCATAGCGCTTGGCCTGCAGCTGCTGCCACTTGCGGGCTGCGGGGACACACAGGCGGCGGGTCAGGCCTTGTCCCCCGCGGAGGATCTGGGGTGCCGGGGCCGTACTCACCTTTCTCCTGCAGCTTCTCCTCGGACATGTAGTCGGGCAGCGGCGCCAGCGGGTTGGGCACCGGGGCGCAGCCGCCGCGGTACGGGAACACGGCGGCCATGGCGACGCACCTGCGGAGAGAGCGGAGAGGGGCTCAGGGCGAGGTACGGGACCACGACGAGAACGCCGCCGATCGCTTCCCCGCTACTCCCGCCCGCCTCGGGCCCACCCTGAGCCCGCCGTTCCCCGTTCGCCCTCACCGGCAGCCGCGACCCCCGCACTCCCCCACCACAATGGCGGCCCCGCGCCGCCGCTACCCCGCCCGCGAGACCCGGATGTAGGCGGGACGCGCAGCACGGGCTGTCCAGTCAGCTTCCAGGACGCCTCACAGACAGCAGGCGCAGCCTATCAGAGCGCGGAGGCGGTCCGGGGGCGAGACTGAGGGCGGAAGAGCGGAGGAAGTTGTGTCTGGCGCGCACTTCCGCTCTGGCGTCCCGATTTCCCCGGTCTCGCCCTTCGCTGCCTCCGATTGGCGGAGAGGGTCCGCAGAACAGCGCGGCGCCGCCTCTGATTGGACAGCGCGGCGCCGCCGCCGTCTCTGATTGGACAGCGCGCGGCGCCGCTCACCCCGCGCTGCCGTAGGGGGCGCCCCGGGGCGGCCGACCCACCCCCCAGCCCCCTCACCGAGGGTGGTAAGGCCGGGGGGCCCCTCAGGGGGACATTTTGGGCACGTCCCGGACACATCGCAGAGATGTTCCCTGTGGAGCAGCGTGGGCACATCCCCCAGGGCGCCTCTACATCCCCTCAGTGGGGCTGAGCCCGTCTCAGCCCGCCCCTGTGCCCCAGGCAGGCAGGGGGATGCTTCGCCCTAGTGATGCCTCCCCCCCAGCACTGCGCCCATGGCCCTACTATTGGCCCCAAATCTCCCAGCAAGTAACCACCCACCTCGTTGCCCCCTTCCTGCCTCTCTCCAGGAGCATAGGTGGCCCCCAGCCCTCAGTGCTTGCCCACCATCTGTGAAAACGTGAGGTGCAGCTCACTGTAGGTGGATTCAATGTGTTCTCAGGGCCCGTCAGCAGTCAGGCCATCTCTTGTCTTAGGCTTTTGCCAGGATAGGGGCTCCCATGGGGAGAGAAGTTTGTTCTGGAGGGATATTGGCTCATGGGATGGGGGTGAAAGGGGGGTGAGAGGGTGGCAGACTGGGGCGTTGCTCCCCAGCAATTAATTCCCTGCAGGAGATGCTCCTTTTATCCCTATGACGCCCCTCATGGTGGGAATAGAGGGAAAGTCCTTCCCAAAACCCTTCCAGCCAAGGCTGTGGCACTTTTCATCGGGATGGACAAGCACAGGGCATCCCCACATCTGACCTCAGTGACCTGCAAAGCCGCTGCTTATCCCACCTTAGCCCTGTGGGAAAATCACGGCGGATTAAGAGGCACCCAAAACAGGCTCCCCTGGCCCCCAACCCCACGTGCCCGGGGTACGGGACATCCACGTGACAGCAGGAATGTGGGAACACAATCAGGGCCTTGAGAAATATCCTGGGTGTGGGCAGAGGCTGGAGGGCAGAGGCAGCGTTTTCAGCGGACGCAGAGGCTGAGCTAAGGGCAAGGATCAGCGGAGCAGCTCCTGGAAAACTGGGATTACATGGGTCAGACCGAAGAGAAAGCCCTGGGTGAGAGTTCTGCTCCAGCTGGGAGGACAGCTGCACACAGGCACCTCAACACCGCTTGAGGTGACAAACCCAAACCTGGAGTAGTTGTTCCCAGCACCTGGAGGCTTCCCTGCTCTCCACAAATAGAAACGTAAGCAGCTTTGGCCAAGCATTGTCTCCAGCCTCCCACTGCCCACGGATCACTCGTCTTTCCCTGCCCAGCAGGAATGTGTCTCCCTCCTCAAAACACGTGCCAACCTCTCCGAGCAGTGTCTTGTTGCAGCCTGTCCCCGAGCTCTTCAAACCGAATGAAGGATTTTGTGTTAAAGCTCATTTGCCACACAAAGGAAACGTGACTGACTCGGTGGATTTCTGCAGACTGGTACACATAACTCCAGGAGGGATGATCTTGTTATATACACAGAGCTGGGCTGCTGGGGAACAGTCCAGTGTGTGAGAATCGGTGAGGAAAAGGAAAAGTGGAATAGAAAAACATTTAAAAACCTTCATCTTCCTCCACAGAAGGGAGAGGGGTGGGAGAAAAAAAACCCAGCAAGAGAGGTAGAGTGTGCCAGTGTACAGTGTATTTTCACTCCATGGTGGGGAGACACAGGGTAAGGACTGTGCTAAGCAGTGACACCCCAGAATGGGCTGGGGTGCTGAGTCCTTTTGTCCCCTCTCAGTCCCTTCCCCTCAAGCCATTTCACTTGCAGCCATTTATTAAAAGCTCGTGTTAGTAAGAGCCTTTGCTGCCGGGTGAGAGCGTTACACCGGGCTCTGCAGCACACCTTGTCATTCCTAACAGATGCCTGAATCCTAAAAGGTGCCTGAAGACCCCACATCTGTGGGCAGTGGCCATCACGCAGCCTCCTCCTGCCAGCCACTCACGCTCTCCCACGCTCATTTATGGGCACTTAAATTATCTGGGGACAAAGCAACATGGAAAAAAAGCTCCAGTTGTCAGGAGAGGTTGGGGCTGCCCCAGGCCTGGACCCCACAGTGGGCAGCTGCCCCCCAGCCGGGTCTCAGCATGGGACAATCTCCTCGGGGAGGGCTCATCAGTGCAGGATTTGGCTTTTACTGACCATCACCTCGAAGGCAAAGCCTTTGGAGCCTGTCTTGCCTGCTGGTGTTCCCATGGGAGATGCCACGGAGGACACAGTGTCCCGTGGCTGATGGGACTCTGGGGGCTGCAGCACCAAAGGGGCTGGAAAAACCCTGAGGTGTTAGGAAGTCCAGAAGAGCAGTGGGGAAACAGTGCTGCTCTGCCCCCTCCTCATCTCAGTGGTGCCTCGGGGAGCTGTGAGAGCTGTCGAGGCTTCTCTGAGCAGCTCCCAGTTGTCCAACCACATCATCCAAAGGTGTTTGGGGAGCAGAGCCACAGCGCCTGGTCCATGAGCACCTCCTCTGCTGTGCAGGGCCCAGGATCTCGAGCCACAAGAAAAGCCTGGATGCTCTGTTAGTGCAGACCCTCCCTGCAAGGTACTGAAACAGCCACGTTCACCCTCCGCTTGCTCCATGGGCTTGGAACTGCTCCCCCTCGCAGGGGAGGGGGCTATTCCTCCTTCTCCCTCTGCACGTCCCGGCTGGATTTGAAGAAGTCACTCCGCAGCAGGCGGTAGAAGAGGATGATGTTCATGGGCGTCATGATTGCCATGCCCACCGTGCCCACGGCGTAGGTGGCCGGGGGCACGTTCTGGCGATTGAGGAAGAGCCAGCGGGTCATCCAGGCCAGCGTGGCGATGCGGAACACCACGTAGGTGCCCAGGTTGATGACGCTGTTGAGGCGGTAGCAGGTGGTGTGCACCAGGTTGGCCATGAGCAGGATCTGCCGCAGGTGGAGGAAGATGGAGTTGATCTCCACCAGCAAAGCCACGAGGGCAAAGCCGACGTACTGGTGGAGCAGCACGGCAATACCAAAGCAGACAATCACCTGGGGAGGAGGGAGAAGAGAGGCTGAGCCCGGGGGCTGGTTGCTCTCAGCTGCGGCAAGCTGGAGCCCTCCACGCTTGGGCACAGCGTGGAGCAGAGGCGGAAAGGATCATCACAACCACTGGTCATCCCTGCAGCATTGCAGCCTCTGGCAACCTCCTCACCATTGCATGAAACCCGAGTGGGTTTTTTTGTTCCAGCGGGAAGAGAAGGAAACAACTCTCTAAGCCCCAGGCTGGCAGAGGAGTCAAAGCAGCCTGACCTAACCCTGCTGTTGTGGCCTGGGGAATGCAGCCGCTTGTGGCCCAGCAGGTTTTTCCACACACAGTGAACGGACAGGAAGCGAGACTGTAGCCCGGGGCTACGGCTGCTGCTGGCTCAGGGATTCTCCCCAGAACAGGCACCCTGCAGGGATTAGGTGCCTTTGGTGTATCAGAGAGCCCCGTGGGATGCCCCCAGCCTCCTGAGGCTGCTGGGTGCTGCAGCAGAGGACGGGGCTGTTTGGGACAGGATTCCTGCCCCACACCCTCCCTGCCAGGCAGGGGGACAGTCTCTGCCTGCCCACGCTTCAGCACACTCAGTCCTTTCTTTGGTTTATGCCATTAATGCTGTTCTCTGTATGGGCTCTGTAATGAGATTATCTGCTCCCCGCTCGTTAAGTCACTGTCTTGGCTTGAATTAGCTCTATTGTGGAGATGAACTTTTGGCTCACCAGCAGCAGCCAGCAGAGCCCCAGGGCTCACTGACAGAGCAGGTCTGACCACCGCCTCCCCCATCTCATCCCAGGTGAGTGCCAGCACTGTCCCGGTTCCCCTCCCCAGGCCCTGCACACCCCTGAGCTTCCCCTGAGCCCTGCAGCATCTCCGCTGCTCAGCTCGAGGCCGTGCCACCCCCTGCCCTGCAGCATCCGCAGTCTCAGCATCACGGAATTGTTTTGGTTGGGAAAAACACTCTGGCACCTGGACATTGGAGGAGATCAGAGAGAAACCCACACAGGGCACAGCAAGGCAGGCAGAAGGCACTGGGGTGGGGGTCCTGCGCCACAGCTGCTCCAGCCACACCAGCCCCAGATGGGAGGAAAGCACCCCGGGGAGCAGGAGGTGGATGGAGGGGGTGTGCAGCCCTTGCTGGCAGGTGCTCAAGAGGGCAAGAGCCACAGGAGGTGAGCTGCTCACCTGTGCCAGTGGGGGCAGCTGGGTCACTGCTCTCAGTGACACTGTTATGGATCAGCCCAGCTCTCTGCCTCCATACTCTGTGTACACATGTTTTTTTCCTCTCCCATTTTTGGATGCCTTTCTGCAGACCTTCAAAGAGTACAGAGTCCTGCAGGACCAAGAGGAGCTCCCAGCCCTCCTGTCTGGGCTCCTCTCCCCAGGAAATAAAATCAGATTTTGTAGCAGGCAGCAAACACCCACACTAACAACAGCAGGAGCCCCACTCGTGTCCCCCATCCCCAGCCTCCCTGTTGGTACCTGTGCTGGTGCACTCACCACAGAGTGATGAAAGAGCAGCTCCCAGGACTGATGAAGTTTCTGATTGCACAGCATGTCCACAAAGTCTTCAAGGAAATAGCCTGGGATCAGAGAGTCCATGAACAAAAAGGGGGTCAGGAAGGGCTGTGCCAACGAATTCCCCCTGCCCCGGTGGGTTCTGCACCCGACTGGGCTGGGCAGCCCCCTCAGGGGGAGTGGTGAGTCACACACAGCAAAAGGAGGAAACTGGTGTGGTTTGGGTCCCTCTCGCAATCCCTCTGCAGTACATGCTCCCAGGAAGAGGCACCAACTAACTCCATCAACCCCCTGTGGGCACTTTTGGGATGCCCCAAGGCCTGGCTCCCCCCGAGGACGGTGGAGGGCAGCCCGGTGCCCAGTACCTCCTGGCTGCGGGTGCCGAGGGACAGAAAGGAGCCACTGTCCTTTGCCAAGAATAGGGCGATTGTTTGAGGTGCCTGAGACATCGCGACATGGCTCGAGGGGCTGGTGTCAGGCACCGACGAGCCCGTGAAGACCCCCCGGAGGACAGAACGGGGGACGGCCCATCGCCGCACCTCACCTACAGACACGGCGACCAGGCTGTGAGCCCCGGGCGGGTGTGTGCCCACCAGGTCGTTGGACAGCTCGGGGTGGAGGTAGAACCTGCAGAGAGAGAGGTTGTGAGTGTCGGGCAGTGCCTCTGCTTCCCCATTTCCCTCCCAGTGTCCTCAGGACCCACCTGATGCTGCCGACCCTCCCTGGAGACCTCCTGTCGCCCCGCTCCACCCACAGCCGTCCGTCTCCTCCTGTTTTCCCCGGAGTCTCCCTATCCCCTGGTGCCCCCCGTCCCTCGGACCTTCCTCCATCTCTCAGCCCCCCAGTCTGCAAGTCCCCACACTCCCCAGGGTCCCCAACACCCCCATTTCCTTGGCCGCAGGTTCCCGTCGGGATCCCTCGACGCCCCTCTTCCCTCTCGGTGTCCCGGTTCCCCCGGCAGTCCGGTATCCCTCTCGGGCTCCGCGGTGCCGCTCACCCGGCCAGCGCCCCGCCGCCGCTGAGCACGCTGTGCGCCAGCGATGTCCAGATGTTGCGCCACTTCCAGCGGTTGCGCCGGGCCGAGGGCGGCGGCGGCACGAGCCGCTCCAGCCCCCGGTTCAGCAGGCGGAAAGCGGCGAAGGAACCGGCCACCACCAGCAGCCCCGGGCTGAAAGCCATGGGCATCCACCGGCCCGCTGCCTCCGCCGGGCTCCCATGGGACCGGCCTCGCTGCCCGACGGGCTCCGCCTCGCCCAGCCCCGGGGCCCGCCCTGGGCACCGGCACCGCCCCGGGCACCGGCACCGCCCCGCCGGTACCGCCCTGCCCTGGCCGCGATGCGCACCGCCCGGGCGGGGGTACAGCGAGCATCACCCCCGAGGGAAGGGCCGGGGACCGCCCCGCTGCTGGCGCTGGCAGTTCCCGCATGCCCCCGCGCAGGGATGCGGACACGGAGCGGCAGCGCTTTCCGTCGGGGCGTGGGACACGAGGAGCGGGAGGACGGGAATTGAGCCCCCGGGGATGGATCCGCCTTCCCCGGCATCGCACGGCAGAAGCGGCGCCAGCCCGGAGCCGGCTGAGAGCGTGGCACGGAGCGGGGAACGCGTGTCCCGTCGCTGTGCCGGAGCTGGAGGCACTTCCCTCGTTCCCCGAAGGTTCCTCCTCCACCTTGGTGGCACCGAGTGGCCGAACGCCTCTCCCATGAGGTGCTGCGGCCGGTGGTCCTTCATCCCAAAGCATCCCCGGCAGGTGATGCCCGTCACCGTCATAGTTTCCTTGGGCAGGAGCTCTCCAAGCCGCCGCTCACCCCGGGTCAGCCCACACCACCGGGGCTGATCGCACATGAGGCTCGGAAAAAGTTCTGATTGCCTTGCCTAAAAAATGCTCTGCCCACAGCACCGTTATCCCCCATCCCCCTGCCCCATGCCTGGTCCCGAGAGGAGCTCCCCGATGGCTGGGATACGCCAGGTCTGCTCTCTGGAGGTTGTGGAAATTCACGATCCCGTAGCCACAGTTTTATTTCTACCCTACAACTATGCTGCTTTCTCAGCTTCCCGTAATTTGATCGCTCCCTTGTTGCGTTTTGATGTCTCCAGCAGAAGCTGCTGCACAGCCCTCGCTTCCCCTTCTGCCGCCGGGCTGAGTCACCGTGTACACACCGATTAATGTCAAACTCTACCTCTCCTTTGAGGTATTAATTTTGGATGAAATCTTCTACTTCCTCTTCGTTGAAACAGAAGCGTGTGGAGCCTGAGCTCTCAGTTGCTGTCCTGGCTTCGGGGTGATGGGTACAAAAACATCAAATACACACTGACGGAAGGGACGCTGAGTGATTAAATCAAATTGGGAGACGGCTGAGGTTCTTTTCCAACCTAAACGATTCTGTGTTTCGATGATAGCCCCAACTGGTAAAAAAGCATCTGTTCATGCTGCACAAATTTGCTTAAAAGCCAGGCAAGACAATGTACTTTCATAACAGTTACGTGGCAAGGAGACACTGCCTGAAGTAACAGGCAGCCCTGAGTGCTCAGGGGATTTTAAATAATCTCGTGTATTAGGACTCGGAGGATCACACAGGCTAATCTGTTACTGAGAAGACCAAATGCAAAGACATTTTTGTTCAGCATAAGATGTGCTGAGGAAAGAGAGACATGCCTTGGAGACATGCTGGGCTGCTCAGGGCACTGAGGAGAAAAATCATTTAACAGTTAATTGAGTATAAAATTGCACAGAGCCGGTTTCCGAATGAGAAGTCATCTGCGGTGTTTTAGCCTCAAAATATCTTGACTGCCCCTTTCCCTGGTGACAGCTCCGCCCTTCACCTGCCTGCAGGGAGAATCCCAGACCATGGAATGCCTGCAAGTCCAGCCCTGTTTGCCCAGGGGCTCTTCCATTTGTGGTGTGTTTATCCTAGAGATGAACATTCAGCCGGGCTCGGGGACAGGAACAGTTAAAATATTTCTGGAGACTGGAGAGCTTTTACCTACCACTTCTGCATTGGAGGAATTTAAGCCTTGATTAATTGAGCCTCTGGTTCAAGGACTTTGATCCCCTTGCTACAGCACTACCAACAGTTACATATTAACTACTTTTTGGTTCATTTTAGCCCAGATTTTACTTAATTTTACCAGGACTTCCCATTGAGCCATAGTTTCTCACAAGCCGCGTTTCCAGCCTTTTCTCCTTGTCTTCCTTCCTCTGCAGCAATGGCATTAACCGGGGGCAGTTTTGGAACCGGAGGCTTCCAAGCCCAGTTACAAACAAGTCCCTTGACACCAGATCAGGCCAAATATTCAACCACACGCCACGGGCTCGGGGGCCAGGCTTGTCCCAAAAGAACCCGAACGGACGAGCGCGGACGGGAGCTGGCGGGCGCAGCTGCCACAAGAGGTCCCTGCACGCCCGCTGGAGAGCCGCGAGCTCGATCCGATGGGATTCCTCCTTCCCACCTTATTTGGAGATACTGCCTTTTTCACCCAGATTTCCAGAAGTTTTCCGGCTGTCCCCAAACGACCTCGTTTTCTGCGGGGAGGCAGCTCAGCCTGGTGCCGGGTGGCTGCCGGTGCCTGCTCCCAGCAGGACAGGGGACTGCTTGCAGATACCAGCAAGGACGTGCCCAGGTCCATCCCATAATGCCGCAGGCACCACAGCTAATCGCGTAGTGGGGGCTTTCCAGCAGCACTCGGGGTGTAAATCGAGGGTACGGAATTTTATTAAATAGCTGGACAATCGTTTTTGTCTCCCTTTCCCAGGCTGGAGTTTCTCTGCAAAACATCTGAGAGATAGAACCTATTTTCCACAATAAAAAGCTGGCAGTTTAGTGATAAACCACCACAGGAATTCTGCCAGTTGAACTCGGTCCCCCGCAGATGCTCCCCAGCTACTCCTGAGTGGGGATTTGGGTGTGCTTCTGCAGTTCCACCATCTCTGACTTAAGGAGGAGCCCGCTCTCCTCCCAAATGCCACAGAGGACTCACCGGAGCCAACAGATGTGGGAGCCAGGCACAAGTTATGCTCCTGTTTTTGGAAAGCTTCCCTCCCTTAATCTGCTTCTCTGCATCCAGGGAGTCATGAAACCCATCTGCTCACCTAATGCCAGACCTGGCTCACACCTGAAGTAATCTGAGGAGTCCAAGAGCTCAAAACAAATCAAGCAGCTTGGCTTCCAAAGTTTAATTAGCTGTTGTCTCCATCCCTCTCTGAACTGTGTCACCACTCTGTCTGCTTAGGCCATAAGAAGTCAGATGATGCAGGAATGCTTTATATATCCACATCTCTATTCAGGAAGTCTGGAAGTCCACGCTTATGAAAGGATCTACTGTGCAAAATGCAGGTTCTGCATGGCAAAGCATGCCCAGGCATTGCAGAGGCAGCTGTGGAGAGAGCTGAAATCAATTCAAACTTGAGCATCCATCCCCTTCCAGCCGCCCCTTCCTGATGTGGAAGCTGGATATTCTCCAGGTAGAGCTTGCCACGGACATGAGAGAAAGGGATTTCAGTCTCTGTGAGTGTGGTGAGAAGCTCCAGGATTTAAGGCAAGAAATGCCAAAATGTGCAGCACTTTACCTCTGACCTCAGGACTTGAACTCATCTGGCAGAGGAAATCGTCTGCGCTTGCACCACAGCCTGTCCACTCAGCCTGCCCAGGTCTGCAAGCTCCCACTCCCGAGGGAAGGTTTTCCCTTCCACCCCGCACTGCTTCGACCAGCCCTGCAGGTGTTCTTCTGCCCGGGCTGCCCATCCTTCCTGAGATCATTCCTGGAATACGTCTCCCGGGAGCTTTGTAGTGCTGGGGTGTTCTGGTGCCAGATACCAGTTGCAGACTGGGCACAGCAGCTGCCTTCTGCAGCCTGGCATGTGGGAATGCTCCCAAACCACCCAGGCAGAGCCTGCTTTGCCCACACGATAAATGACCTCAGGGCAGGTTGATCTGGATGCTCTGCTTTTGGCCTTCTTCCTTTTCCCCTGGACTGGAAGGATATTTTTTTTCCTCAGGACTTGGCACAAGGGACTTGTTGGAGAAACCTGTGTTGACAGCAGAGTGTCCCTAAGGATGCTGCAGGCTCAGCTGTTTCTCAAGGGCTTGGGCTGGACCAGCTGTCATGAAGCAGTGGCACGAAGGATGTGCTCTCTCCTCACTCCAGCTGCACAGGTATGCCATGGGATCAACAGAATTCCATCGAGGACACACTGACTGGAAAATCCCCTTCAAGCACAGCAGCACGGGCAGTTCCTTATGGTTGTCCTTTCCGTAGCTGCCATGCCCCAAATGTTTCTACTTTCTGACCTGTTTATCTGCTGTTATTAGTAAGGTTTCAGGTTCCTTCTTTCCTTTCCCAGTGTTCACTGTGGAGGAGTGGTGCCAGGTGTCTGCCAGGCCTGTATCCCATCTCTCACCATCGCCAGACATGAATGCTTAGAAAGAAAATGTGAAACACCACATATAATTATTCTTACCCTGTAAGCAAGTTCATTCCCACTAAATATTTCCTTTCCCTTGTCTTCTTCCCTTGTGGGATAAACAGGTTTTTTTCCCTGTTTAATTTGCCAGTCTCAAGCTTAAGTAATTTTTGATGAATATGCATGTGCTTTATGATTACATCACGATGCATTTATGACTACATGGGGTTTTTTTGCATTTCAGACAGGTTAAGAATGAGTCCTCCAAGGTGGAAGCACATCCCAGCCCCTGCACTTGGTTCAGCATCACATCCTCTGTGCCCACTCAATTCCTCTTGTTTTACAAATACAAGCACAGGAGCTTCTCCACTGCATCTCCTGCTGCTGCTGGCGCCGCAGCTTGGAACAGGTTAGGTTCCCTCCTGAATTCTCTCGTTATTAATATCACAAACCAAGCTGTTCTGAGAGCAGTGCCCCATTAATCACTTCAGCTCTGCTGCAGGTTTCACCTCGCTTCCTCTTCCTGCAACTGAGCAGTTTTCCTATGATCTGACTCCGTGGGTGCTGCTTGTTAAAATCAGCGGGTCTGGTAGGGCGGGGAAGGGCCCTGAGCTGGGCGAGCTGGGAAAAAGGTGGGAAAAAATGGATCCACGCAGTCATGGCATGAAAAAATGTGCTACACCAGCTGATGGTGGTGGGAACTTGAAGGCAGGAAAGTTATGCCCCTTAAATCCTTGCCTCTAAACTTGAGTTTTCTGGGGAGACGCAGCAGAAGTGGAGGTATCTAATAAAATCCAAGGTCAGCTCAGCAGCTCGTGTGAGTCAGCACCAGTGTGGGTGGCAGATCTGCTCAGAGATCTCTGATGCCCACCTGGGCTCTGTTTGTTGTTGAGGGCACCACTTCCTTTTCCTCTCTTCCTTCCTATGTTTAATCCTGACTTGTGCTACAAGCAAAGGTCTAAAACACACTGAGTAACCACCTCTGGTTTACCTAAAAAGGGCCAAAAGATATTTACAGAGCATCTTCCTGAAAATCTGCCTCCAATCCCATCCCAGTCCCTTGAGGCCATGTGGTGTGTTCCTGACACGCACTAACGCCCCTGCAGCCAACCCCAGCCTTCTCTCTGACATCCAACGCCCTTTTCCACTTTCTATCCTTTGTCTGTCACCATTTCTATATCCTTTCTATCATCTTTTCCTCTGTCAGGCATTTTGTTTTGCCCTTTCCTTTGCACTTTACGAAAGCCTTTCCTGGGTGCTCAGCTGCATCCAACAGCATCCAGCAGCATCCAGCATTATCCAGCAGCATCCAGCAGCCCAATCTGCTGCTCAGCCCTGCAGTGCAAATGTCCCTGCACAGGATCAAGCTCCTCCTGCCTCATCCTGAAGCTGCACCCCTCTGTACCTGCCCCTTTGCCTGTTCACTGGAGATTTCCATCCGTGAGCAAACGTTTTCCAGCGATTTCTGCTGAGTCAGAGAACGCTCCGCGAGGGCTGCTGCTCCTCCACGTGGGAACGCGCTTCTGGGGAATAATTACAGAGAGTTTAAATACGGACATTTGGCAGCCAAATTGCTTCACATTCAGGCTCCTGGCCAGGAGGGCAGAGCCCAGAAGCTGCTCATTGGTGCTGTGAGAAAGTCCCTTTTTCCTGTGCCCGTCGTGGGTGTGCAGAGCCCGTGGGCCGGGATTATCCGGATGCAGCAGAGTCCCAGTATCGTACCCTGAAGGATGACCCCTCATGGCTTGGAGGGTCCCACGGATTCAACTCCTTCCCAAATAATCCAGCCTGAATTTATCCAGCATCCTGCACGTGCCTTCCTCTCCAGGTCATACCCGCCAAAGGATTTTTATCCTCCCTGCTGCTGGATTTCGGAACGTGCCGCTGGCAGGGAGCTGTTCGCTGCGGATCTCCTGCTCTGCAAGGGAGATGATGGAAGCACGCTGTTAGTAACTTTTCCCCCCCTGAATTTTTGAGGCATATTTAAAGTTGTGAAACATATTGACTGTGAAATAGAGATAAGAACAAGAGGAGACACAAACAGTGTAGGTGTTACTCCCGGTTTTTTGCAACTCCCACTTTGTTGTAAATATAGCACAGCAAGCAGCACCCTGCTCCATGCCATCCTTCACGGGCCAAGGGATGAGGGGATCATGTGTCTGGACATCGGTGACTGAACCAGGAGCAAAGCTGGGATGTAAGGCACGTGCAGAGCTGCTGAAAACTTCCCATTCCTAAAAAACCTACCAAAAGATCGAATTAAAGAATATTAAATGTTGTTGAAATATATAAAAAGTAGCAATATCATTCCAAAGTGCTGCAAAAATATGTTGCGTTGAGCTGGAGTGCTTTCCATCAGGAAAAGGGGCAGTGGGAAGGGGCCATGGGATATCACTACATCCCCCTGAGTTTCTGGTCACACTGCCCGTGACTCACCCCATCCTTACACCACACCTGTGCCATAATTCTTACGTGCCCTCAATTCTTTTGCAACTCTAAACCCCAGCAAAATAACCTTAATTAGGCCCAGGCCAGTTGCAGAAATCAGATAAAACTGCCTGGCAGGCGGCCGCTTCCAGGAGCTACATCTCCTGATGGATGGGGACATTGTGCAACTCGGGGAGAACATCACCAGCCGTGGGCTGGCAGAGCACCTGTGGTGAGACACCAGGGTGTCACCTCACAGGAGAAAGCCACAGACAGCAGCGGTGGTGGCTCTCTGACCTGGGGGACAGCTGCCTGAACCCCCCTGGCAAGACCAGGTGAGTACCCACTGATGCTTCTCCTAAAGAACCTGGGACTGGAGCACTGGTGCAGCGGGGATTTGCAGGAGCAAGTCACCGCCCTGCACCGAAACTTGCCTTGAATGACCTTCCTCTGCTCCATTTCTTGCTTTTTTTTTTCCTCCAAAGTAGAGAGGGAGATTCCTAATCAGCCTCTCAATGACTGCTAAGGTAGGGAGAGCACTAAGGACCAAGGGGTTTGACTCTTTTCTAGCCCAGGAGGCATTTTGGTCAGGGATTAGTGCTTTCACTGCAATTACCATGAAGAACATCTCTGCATAAATGTTGGAGAGGCTTTGGAGAGGCTGAAGCATCTCTTTAGACCCAATTTGAGGGAGACATGGGATATGGCAGCAGCACCTCCCCATAAATAATTGTATTTGTTTACAAGAGCCATTAATCACTTCTGCTCACTCACCCTGCCCTGCAGTGGAGTTTAATGGGACACAGGGCTGAAAAGCAAGAATTGGGTTAACCCAGAGGAGAAAAGGCAAAGGAGTGGGTGTTGGGTTTGGGCACAAAATTTAAAAAGGAGTGTTTTCCACCAGTGGAAGGTCAGTTTGCTGCTTCATCAGAAATCTGAGACCCGTTGAGTGCCTGACCTTGACCAGCTCCCAGCAACCACTGGCATGGACAGTGATGACACCATCACTGCCGAGGTCTGCAGGGAGGACGACGTTGGGGATGGACAGTGAGTACCTGGGGGTGGTGCTGGGGATTTAGATGGTTCTGTGCCCACCTCTGCACCTCTCCCCCAGGCTCCTGGAGGTGATGGTGGCCGGCTACCCAGTGCTGCTGGTGAGGAACAGGAAGGAATTCCGCGCTCTAGGCAGCAAATGTCCCCACTACGGTGCCCCGCTGAGCAAAGGTAACCCTGGCTCGGGGCAGGGAGAAAAAACCACACTGGAGAGGTTGGTTCTCACTGCCCAGCTGGGGGGTTCTCTTGCAGGGGTCTTGAGAGGGGAGAGGCTGCGCTGCCCCTGGCACGGGGCCTGCTTTAACATCGGGACTGGAGACATCGAGGAATACCCTGCTCTGGACTGCATCTCCTGCTTTAAGGTGACTTCTTGTCCTCCCATCTGGGTGCCTCTCACATTCATTTTCTCTCACAAGCTCCATGTACCTGATGCCAACTGAAAGCCCCGTGCCCTGGCCACAGCTCTGTCACTCAGAGCTACAACACAAGGGATGATCCTTGGGATGGTTTCTTGGGATCCTGTAACTCCCTGCCCTAAAGCTCCTTTCAGTCAAAGGTGATGCCATAGATCCTGGTATTCCTCACAGTAAGCACAAGTGCTTTTGGAAGGAAAAAGAGGATTTGCAGCTCTTCCTGAGTGCTCTTAGGATGAGGAGAAAAGCTCATGGGCTCCTCAGCATCATGTGACATCCAAGATCAGAGTCAGAGACAGATGGCACACTGGACCAAGATCTCCCAGGACAGCTCCTGCCACAACCTCATGGATGCAGCACTTAAACATCCTCTCCTTTCCCTCCTTCAGGTAACAGTGGAAGATGGAAAGGTGTTTATTACAGCAAAAAAGAAGGTACTGACCTTACCTGCTGTCCCAGAGCACAGGCAGCGCCTTGGGCTGCGTGACTTCAGCATTTTGCATTCTGTTGCAGGACCTTGAAAGCAGCCTGAGGGTGAAGGACACGAGCAGGAGGTGCCTCCTCAACCGGAACACGATGTTGCTGCTGGGTGGAGGTCAGTGAAGGGGTCTGGGCTCTGCCCCCTCCACACATGCTGGGAGCTGCCACTCTCCTCTCCAGGGAGGACTGAAGTGCTCATCCTCCTCCGCAGTGATGTGTCAGAGGGCTGAGATGAGCATCTCTCGTAGGTGTGGCTGCCCTGGTGTGTGCAGAGACTCTTCGCCAGGAGGGATTCACCGGCAGGATCATCATGGCCACCAACGAGAAACACGTTCCCTATGACAAGTCCAAACTGAGCAAGGTCCGTGTGTGACAAGGGCAGGACCGTGCCTGGGCACCACGTGTGACACGGGCCACACTCGTGGCCAGGAGCAATGGAGTGAGCAAAGCAGGAGTGCTCAGGCATCCAAAGGGAACGGGGTGTTATTTCCAGCAAACATCTTCTTCCTCCCAGAAAGTCTTTGATCAGAGTCAACATAAGCTGATGTTTTTGTCTCCTTTTATTGAGTCCTTCCCACTAAAGTTTGATGGTTTTTCTGAGGTAGGGACAAGGGGATGGGGCAGTGTGGGGAGCTGCGATTCACGAATGCAAAATTCATCTCTTTTGCAAACTGACTTCCCAGTGAACACTTCAGGAGAATTGCTGCCTGTAAGAAGTGCTTGATTTCATATTTTTGTTGTATTTCCAGGAAATGAACTTGAAAGCTGAGGATATCTACCTGAGGAAACCTGAATTTCTTGAGGCTCAGGGCATAGAGTTCTGGACAGAGAAAGAGGTACCGGAGCAGCTGAGCTCCATCTTCAGTGGGTGATCCTGTTCCTGCCGTGGGGAGGGTGTAACACTGATCTGTGCAGCCCACGGATGGACCTGTGGGAAGTGGGAGAGAGGACCCCAGGATTCCTCATCTCACCTGAGTGCCAGAAGCAAGGCACACAGGCACAGGCAAGACAGAGGGAGGATCAGAGGTACCTGTCTGATCTGTGCCCCCTCTCTCCTGCAGGCAGTGTCGGTGGATTTCCAGAAGCAGAAGGTTCACTTCATGGATGGGTCCTCTCAGAAGTACCACCAGCTGCTCATTGCAACAGGCAGCCAGTGAGTGCACAAAGTGTTTGCCCCACACAGGATTTTAGGCAGCACAACACTGGGATGTGGAGGTGGAGGTAGGAAATGAGACGAAAGGGCAGAATGGAATGACACAGCCGTGGGTTTGTGCTCCCTTCTCATTCTTTCTGTTTAATTTATATCATGAAATGCATCTGGATTCTCTCTCTTTTTCAGCTCTGGTTTGCTCAAAGTGCCAGGGGCAGACCTGCAGAACGTGTGCACACTCCAAACCCCAGAAGAGTCCAGCAAGATCTTGGAGCTGGCAACTGGGAAGAATCTGGTGATTGTAGGAGCTTCATTCATAGGTACCAGGCTGGAGTGGGTGTCAAACCACCAGTGAGAGCCTTCAAACCCCCTTCTGCTGCATGTGCACATTAACTGGGAGCCCTCGGGGGAGGGATGTTCCTTTTCTACCCAGCTGGGATCCTCCCTGGAGCCCTGTAGCTGCTGGGGGTGTGTGTTACACAGCACACACTCATTCTTTCCTCTGATAGCCAGAAACTTTGAGAGCTGTAAACAATTGCTGCACACGGGCAGAGGGAAATGTGCCTTGTGAAAAGGTCACTGTCCTCCAGAGGAGCTGGATTCCCCAGAAGCGTTGGGAAAGCAAGGGGCTAAGGCACAGAAAAGGAGCTATTTTGTACATAACCAGGAGCTATTCTTTGCATTTCCTAATATCCAGGTCTGTGTGCACGAGAACAAAGAACGGGGGGAGCTAAATACCTCAGCCCAGAAATGCACAGCAAAGCAGTTCAGCACTGGCAGCACATCAGATTTGTTCTCCTGGAAGGGGAGAAGGTCTCCAAGGGTGCAGGTTCATGCTTGCAGCAGGCTTACCTCGGGCATGCCTCTTCCTTGCAGGAATGGAGGTGGCTGCCTTCCTCTCAGACAAGGCTGGAACCATCTCAGTGGTGGAAAGAGAGGAGTTCCCTTTCCAGCACGTCCTGGGTCCTCAGGTTGGAGGCGTCACCATGAAGGTTAGGAAAACCTGGGGCTAATTTCTACGATGGAGAACACATGGTATCCAAGCAGCCCAGGGATCCACATCAGCCCAGGAAACCTCGCCCCTCTGCTGAGTCATAACTCTGCATGCCCAGCCTCTGTCCTCACCCACAGCTCACCCACGAGCTCTGCACACACGGCTGGTCCCAATCTTCCCCCTGCCCCACCACAGTCTCCATCCCAAACCCACCTCACACACCAGTCCTGACCAGGACTGCAGAGAAAAGCCAGGCTTCCAGGCTGCCTGCACGAGCCAGGGACACAAACAGAACCTCCCTGCAGCCTGGAGCAGCAGCAGAGCTGCCTGCCTGGGTTTTGGCTGGGTACAGCTGTTTTTATAGCCTGGAATTTCCTAATGAATACTCAAACCAGTCCTTTTCAGATGCTGCAAAATAAAGGGGTGAAGTTCCACATGAAAACAGAACTCTGTGAGCTGAAAGGAAAGGATGGAAAGGTCAGTCATGCCTTTGTGATCCCTGAACTGCTAATTTTAGGGGAAAAAAGCCCAAGTTGAGGTTTAACCTAGTGCCTACATCAGGCTTTCGTCTCCCATGTCTAGACCCTCCCTTCCTCTTCACTGAGCACAGCTCTGGGCTCAAAGGGCACCAGTAAGTGTTCCTATCCCAGGGACAAGAGTGTGATTTTCTTTTACATTCCCAGCAATGCACATTAGTTGGACAAGGTGATCCGAACCTGGGGAAGAAAAAAGCAAAGAGCAAAGCAGCAGGGAGGCTGTGGGAATTTAGGACAGAGGTTTTAACCCTTTGTTGATGATCTTTCCTTCTTTCCTAGGTCGCAGAGGCTGTTCTTGCCAACGGAGAGAATCTCCCTGCAGATGTGGTAGTGGTGGGAATAGGTAGGAGACCCCAGCCAGGAGAGGGAGGCAGCTTTGGGAATGGGGAGAACATCCAGCAAGCCTGGGGCACCACAGTTCATTTCCAGGACACGGTTCCCTGCAGTCTCTTTCCCACTCTGTTATCATCCAGCCCTTCCTCCTGGTCCCAAACACCTGGAAAAGTCAGCAGCCCAGGAGCACACGCTTGGCAGGAGGAAAGGAGCTGGTTACACTCTCGCTGTGCCTTTGGCTCTTGCTGAGCTCCACAGGTCCCTGCTGCTTTACCGGAGCGTGCTGTGTCCTGGGCCCTGGTTTTACTGTCCCTGCACTGGCTCGGCACCAGCCCAAGCACAGGGCACTGCTCCAAGTGCTCTGCTCCAAAATTCCTCCCCGTCCCTGCAGAGCTTCCCTGCTTTTCATCTCTGCTCCTCTCCCCACAGGGTCGACCCCCAACTCAGCATTTCTGAAGGGCACCTCCATTGCCAGAGATGACAAAGGTGCCATCCTGGTGAATCTGGTGAGTGCCAGCTGAGTATCCCAGGTCACACCCCATCCCCTCCCTCTCATCACAGCGCTAATTGCCTTTTCTCCCATTAGCACATGCAAACCAACATCCCGAATGTCTTCGCTGCGGGGGATGTGGTCACCTTCCCGGTAGCGCTGCTCGACGGGGACAGGTCCAGCATCCACCACCAACAAGTGGCCGAGGCCCACGGTGAGGGCACAGCCACATCACTTTCCAGCTCCCCTGGAGATGGGAATGGGACAGCAGGAGACACAGGGAACAATTTTTAAGAACCTGCAAGAAAAATATTCCCTCTGTTGGTTCATCACAGGTCACTTTGCTGCCTTAAACATGCTGAAGAGAGGGAAGGAGTTGCACACTGTTCCTTACTTCTGGACCACGTTGCTTGGGAAAAGCATCCGCTATGCAGGTAGGAGGGGGCAGAGGGAGGGAACAGAACTTCTTCCCTGCCCATCTGCTCACCCACCAGCTGGGTCTGGGGCTTGTAAACACACTGTGGTTGCAGAGCTCATCTGAAGCAGCTCAGGCTCTGCACTGGCTGCCATGGTGAGGTTGAGTCCTGGGCCTGGAGGTCACCCGGAGCTCTTGTTCTTTGCTGACGTCCAGTGGCTTAGAGCTCACAGAGGAAGAACTTCCCTCTCCAAACCAAGGAGAGGCTCAGAGTCAGTTCTGCTTGTCTAGGGCCTTTAAGTTGGCTTCCCAGCCCTGTCCCAGCCCCAGCCACTGTCCCCTCTGTCCCTACCCACACTGGCCTCGAGGTGGGATGGGTGGCACCCGCTGTGCCAGGGCTCCCTGAGCAGGCTCTCTCTCACAGGCTGTGGGAAGGGATACACGGACACTGTTGTGAAGGGCAGCCTGGAGCAACAGAAATTCCTGATCTTTTACATCAGGTGAGTGAACCCATGGCCAGTCCATGCCCTGGAAACGGCACAGTCCTCTCTCTTACAGCCTGCAGAGATCCCACAGAGGCTCCACATCTCATGGCTGCACACTAAAAGCAGCTGCTGAGTGCTGAACCAGAGAAAACCAAAGCAGGGCAGGGAAGGAGAAGCGAATGAACTCAAATGATGACACCAGCTGGGCAGAGAGCCTGGGACACATCTCCTCTTCCTCTGCCCCACTGCTCCCAGGCTCAGTGCCCAGCTCCCAGCAGTGCCAGGCAATCTGCCACGAGTCCCTGTGCATCCTGCAGCACCAGCCACCCTGCCCTGAGCCCTCTGAAATACAGCTGGGCCCTGGCCACTGTGCCACAGGGATGTGCTGTGCTGAGCTCTGTACTCTGAGAAGATCCACATTCTTCCTCTTTCCCTTCCAGGGACGGCCATGTGACTGCAGCTGCCAGCCTGAACTGCGACCCCATGGTGTCCCTGATTGCAGAAGTTTTGTACTTGGGGAAACAAATCTCCAAAGAAGAAGCAGAGTAAGTGACATCCTGACTGAGCTGGTGAGCGGCTCAGTGCTGTTCCCCATGTCAGCAGAGCCCACTGAGAGACACAAAACCAAGAGGAGAGTCACTGCAAATCCCCAAGCTACCTCTCATTTGCAGGGCCTGTGACATCGGCAGCATCCCCTCGCTGGCACAAAGCTAAGCTTGGTGTGTGCCCCTTGTGAGGGGCTCTCAGCCAAGTGTTAACAGCTCCGCATCCTCCCACCCGAGAGAAATAAAACCATCAGCAAAGCTGAACCCAGCACCTGCATTTTGTGTTTGTAGACAGCCCTTGGCTGTCCACTCGTGCTGGGCAAAGCACAGCAGAGCTGGTGTTCTGCTGGGCTGGGTGAGAGCAGGATGCCCACGGCCTGGGGCTCAGCTGAGGGTCTGAGCTGGCAGCAGCCACCACACATCCACAGATGCACCAGTCAGAGATACACCAGCTCCTCCTGTTCCTTCCCTGTTGGCAGGGAGCTCTCATTTAGCACACCGGTCACGCTGACCTTCTCCTTTGCAAAAACACATTTTCCCAGCAAGGGGAGCTGTGACCGAGACGAGCTGCTCTCCCAGCGGGGAACGAGGTGGGCTGTGTGCAGGAACTTGCACAGAATACCCTGCCCCTGAGGACAGAGGGATGCCACCCGACCTCTGAGCCAGCAGCACCTGCTGGCAGTGTCACTGCTGTCTTGAACATTGCATTAGCTGCTGCAGCCAGCAGCCAGCCTCTGGCAGAGAAATCCCAGATCCAGCCTTTCCTGCTGTGTCCCCGCGTGCTGGATCCTTGGAGGAGGTGGCCAGATGCTAGAGGAAAGAGTTACCGGATTTTTGCAAGGCAACAACGAGCGAGGCTGTGCTTTCTACAGGAAACCTTGCACTTACTCACCAGTCACATGGGGCTTTGCAGGAGGAAGGGTAAGTCCCAGGAGCCAGGCAAGTTCCCACAGGGACACTCACTGTCAGCCCAAACTCTCTCTGGTTTGACATGAAGTGCAGGATAGCCAGAGCCTGAGCCCTCTGCTCAGCAGGCGAGATACTGCAGTGCTGGTTTTGTGTTAAACACCCAAACTTGTCCTCTGGCACCTTCTCACACGTGAGTTTGACCTGAAATATGACGTTTTGCATTTCCTGACCCCACGGGTTTTGTGCTTCTGCTCAGGGCAGCTCTCTGCTGTGAAAGAGCCACATCTTACCCAGGAAAGAGCTGGGTTTCAGCAGCACAGGTTGTTCCTTCCTGACAGGGAACGTGTAGATTTGTGAGGCACATGGAGCACACGGCTCTCATACAGATCGATCTGCGCTGCAGGAGAGGGGGAGCATGGCCCGGGAGCTGCTCCTCCCTGCCCTCAGGCACCTCCACACTCCCCCACGACTTTCTGCCCCTCGATGCACTCCAGGATGTGTCGGGCACTGAGCAGGTGCCAGCTGTTTTGCATGGACTTGCAGCAGGGCAGCTGTGGTGGAAGAGACGGGCTCTGCCTCAAGCTGGAGGAACTCGTCCAAGGGCATTCAGCGGTCCCACTCCCTCTGGGTCACAACCACCCCAAAGAAACTCAGCTTCTTGTAGCCATCAGCAAGAACACACCAAGCACAGCAGCTTTATGTAAGAAGGAAAGACCCCAGGATAACAGATTTATTCTACTTCTACCACTTAATGGACACCAGGCCACTTTCTGTTCTTTGCTGGGTGCCAAAGTTTGGGAGCAGCCCTGCCTTGGGCAGCTGGAGCCTGGGCAGGCAGATTAAGTTGAGATTGTGCAGACATTTCAGCACAGGGCTGTTCCTCCCTGCCCGCCCTCGGAGCTGGGATGAGCTGTGCTCTTCCTGGCAGGCCCTGAGCAGCAATGCCTGGACACTCCCCTGATTCCCATTCACCAAGGCAGCCGGAGAGCTGGTGGTCCCAGCAGTCCTGTGGGACAGCCTGGGGTGCAGAGGCTCCCTGGAGCCCTTTCTGGGCCCATGGAGCTCCCCTCTCACTCAGTGCAAGGCAGGGACTCCTCCAGCCCTGGAGAGCTGCTTCCAAGTTCCTTCCAGGGCAGTCTTCCGCTTCTGTTCACCAACAAGCCAGAGTATGGACCATGGAGGAGCCCAATAAAGTTCATCACGGTCCCTCTTACTGCTGCTGGCTCCAAAATACCTGGAATCCTGGCGCTGCTGCAGGGCCAGCAGCACTCAGGGCTGCCTGGCCTCCCAGGGACAGAGGTTCCGGGAACAGCCGTCCAGGGCCATGCGTGACTCGGCCCTGAGTCACCCTGTCCCAGGGGCCCGGCCCCACCGCACCCGGCCCGACCCGCAGCAGGGCAGCGTGGGTGTGGAGCCAGCCCTCTCCCCAGGCTCCATCCCACTGCCTGGCATGCTGCAGGATTAATCCAGCTCCTGAGCGCAGCAGCAGGTCAGACCTGTGGGCTACGCCCAGCCTTGGCTCACCTCCTTGGCTCGGGACAAAGCCAAGGCACCTGAAAGATCAACCCTCCACCTGCAGACCCCAGAGTGGTGGCATCAGCTGAGGGCACAGCTCTGGTGCTGTGCCCCCCCCCAGGATCTGCGGCCCCCACCATCTTCCCACCTGATCCAGGCAACCCGCAGGCAACAAACTTCCTAAAACTGAACAGTTGGGCAAAGCAACGTTTAATGCCTCTTTTGGTCTCCTCTAGTCACCTCCCAGTTCAGTGCCACCCCACTGAGGGGGGGGCGCAGTTTGACAGCCCTGCTGGCACGGCTGCCTGGCAATCATCCAGCCAAGGCTCTGTCTGGAGGCTGTGAGGAGACTTTCTTCATCCTGGTGGGACTCATCCTCAGCCCTCCAATCCTCAGCACGCTGCAGAGTGGCTCATCCCGGTCGCTCAGGGCACAGCTCTGGCTGGCATCCAAGGTCCCAGTGACGAGAAGAGAGTGGCTACATTCAACAGTTCTTCAACTGGCAGCTTTAGCTACTGGAGAAGGACATAAAGCTTGCCACTGAAGAACTGGTGCTGGTTAGCCAGGAGCAGGATGGCACAGCAGCACCTGGGAAGGGAACACACATTTCAGAGCCAGAATCGAACTGTGCTGAGCTGTCACCCACAGCAGCCACAGCTGCTTCTCTCCTTCATGCCAACAACAATCCTGCTCTATCGCTCTGTCCTCTCCCCAGGGCTGAAATCCCCCAGCGCAGGAAATCCAGAGGCAGCTTCAACGTCAACTCTCCCCATCCCTCCCCGCTCCCAAAGCAGGTGGTGCATGAGCTCCAGCACCTGCAGCCAGCCATAAACCACAAGCGACACGCAGGGAAATCCAAGGCCATTTCTGCTGGAAAATAACAGATAAGGCAACCTGCTCCGGCAGGGCCCGGTGGCCGCGGCAGGGAGGCCACTGCAGGTAGGGGTTACGGCGTTCCCAGGGCTCACCTCGGGCATCCCTCAGCGCTGGCAGGGTCCCACCTGGACGGGAGCCAGCTGCTTCCTGACAGGGAAGACACTTTGTCAGGCGGCTGCTGCCAAGGCACCGGCGGGGGAATTTCGGGCAGCTCAACCCCTGTCTGAGTCGTTTTGTTGGAGGGCGAGGACGCCAACCCCAGGGCTGGTGTGGGACCCCACTGCTTCCCTCTCGACCCGGGAAAAATCCCTTTTCCACACCGCCCAGCGCTTTGGCTGCTGGGGATCGAGTTTTGGGAACCTCCTGGGAAACCCGGCGCGGTGGGGGACAGATGGCAACGGGAAACATGGGAAACCCCCGGGGGGCCATCACAGCATCCTCCCGCCAGCGTCACCCCAAAGGCACTGGGGACCCCGGCTGGCCCCAGGCGGGGAGCGGGGGAGGCCGGAGCCCAGCGGGTGCTGCGGCGAGGGCTGCGGGGCTTTCGGTGCGGGGCCGGTGGCCGGGGCGCAGCGGCGGCGGCGGGGCCCGGCGG
>VWPU01008956.1:0-47267 GCA_013398955.1 Callaeas wilsoni
AGCCATGTGGCCGCCGCCATCTCGCCATGGCCAGCGACGGACTTTGCCTGCCTGGCCACTTCTCGCCTGCTGCACCACAGGCAGAGGGACAGAAGTGGCGGCAGCAGCTTCTCCTTTCCGGCGCCTCGCATGAAGAGATGCACTAAATGGAGTTGACCCCATGGCAGCCGGTGCAGTGCTGGCAGGGACCACGTGATCAGCAACAAGAGGCATGGCGAGTGATCCCACGGTATGGACCCCGGACAGAATCAACTTTTCAATGCTGCAGAACTCTATAAAACTTGCCAATTGATAGAACTTCAAAACAAATGAACCTATGAACACCAATTCTCTCCCGAGTCAGACAAAAGAAAAAGGTGGAAACACATGAAGAAAACAACATGGCAACACCAAGGTCAGTGCAAAGGAGGGAGGGGAAAGAGGAGGTGCGCTGAGCATTGGAGCTGAGATTCTTCTGCAAGCCGTGGTGAGGACTATAATACAACAAACTATTTCCCTCTAATTCATGATGTGCATGGGGGGATGCAGAATTCACCCGTAGTCCCTGAGACGAATGGTTCTCACGCTGGAACGTGTGGATGCTGAGAAGCTGTGACCTGGTGAAAGGCTTGGACAGAGAGAGAGAACCCCTGCCTCCAGTGAAAGAAGTAGACTCTTGCTTTTATATTAGGACAGCACATGCTTAAAAGACTGTACCCCATTAACTTCTTGGCCCACGAGGAAAAAAGCAGTGGTGGGAAGACTGCTTTGCTCGTGGGAGGGTCTCATGTTGCAGCAGGTTTTTTGGGCAGGAATCCCTCTCATGAAATTTTGAACCATGCTGGAAAAGATCACAAAGAACTGTCTCCCATGGGAAGGACCTCATGGCATAGCAAAAGAGACACCTCTGACTAAATGAACTGAAGAAAGATTTACTTTTTTTAAAGGTGACAAACTGACGAAAAACCCCATGTTTTGTCTCCCTACGTTGTTGATCGGAAGAAAGGAAGGGCTGGAGGGGGGGGGAGGTGTTCTAAAGGTTTATATTCGTTCTTATTACCCTCTTTAAATTCTGTTAATAAATTTTTCTTTATACTTTCTTAAAGTTTTGAGCCTGTTTTACCCTTAAGGTATCTTTTCCTAATTCTTGTCTCACCCCATGAAATTTTAAAAATTGTTCTTTCCCCTCCACTGCTCAACTATAGCAGAAGAAAATAAATGAATGATTTTTATTTTTTCATGAGTGCTCTGGCCTTGAGACAGCGTCCAACCCATGACAAATATTGTTCTTGCTGGGGAAAACATTTAATGAATCATTAATTCTTGCAGTAGGGAAGGGGAAATTTTTCAATGTTTGTTAACGTAATGTAATTAAAAACAACTTTTAAATAACTTAGGGTTAAAAATGGATTTAATCTTCTTTTTTTTTTACTCCTATTTACAGCCATAAAACCCACCTGTAGCACCTTGTTGGATGACTTTCCCTGATACTTTTATAGCCATTAAAATCCTCTAAGCTAGGAAAATGCATAATAACTATTATTACAAAAGGCATAATCATTTATAAAAATGCTCTTTTCTGCTTTAGCTCCCATGCTGACACAAGGTTTTAAACTCTAACAACAGAAACAATTATGTTTTTACCCCCAATTTGTTCTGCAGCAGGTTGCTCTCTTTAAACACTTTTAAGTAAAAAAGAAACCAACAAGACCCCAAACCAATCTGAGAAGAAAAATCATAGCTCCAAACTACAGTAAATATTAGAATGATAATATTCCTCAGAAGTATTTGAGCTTCTTTACCTAACATCACTCATGTCCTGTATGAGGATCCTTAAAAAGTTGTTTGTGAATTCTAGTTTTCAGGACAATATATTATAGGTCATGTGTCTATCTCAGCATGGTCTTATTTCTAAAATGGCTCGAGGACAATGGAAATTAGTGAACAGTTAATGAAATAGTTGATTATACACAAGAAACCAAGTAACTAAAATCACAGGGTTAAAGTTTGTAAGTGTTATCAAATGCTTTGTAGTAACTTGGTCTTTCACTGAGTGTAAGAACAAATGACTACCAGAAAATTGAGTATAAGCATTATTTGCTAGGTATAGAGGTATACATTTAGAAAGTTATCAGGGTTGAGTTGTTTTTTGTTTATTTGTTTGTTTGTTTGCTTTGCAATTTTTGGTTGGTTGGTTTTTTGGGGTGTTGTTTTTTTTTTTTATGTCTGGCTTTGCTTGCTTTGCATTTGGGTCTGAGGTTTTTTGCTACGTAAGGTAGTTTAAGCTCCATTTCTTGTATACTTCTACTTATGCAACCCCCAAATTCCAAGTCTTCAAATTTCTCTGACATTTAACTCCCGTCATGAGGTGTTTCACATACCTTTACATACCTTATACCAAGAAAGGAAGGTGTTGTGCTCCAAAAGCTTTTGAACAACCCAGGTTGACTGCATGAAAGCAGCAACAATGATCATGGATTAAAAAAAACTTCCCATTCTCTCCTCGCTGGATAAATTCAGTTATTTGTGGAGTTTATTTGGCCTTTTTTGCTTGTTTGCTTTGCTTTGTTTTGTTTTAGAAAACCCAACCAATTTGTTACTTTTTTTATGTTTTCCCATGCTTATATCTTAATTAATCATCTACCTCTGTTTCAGCAAAATCCCTCATATGATGGTGTTTCTGTGGTCCAAATGAATTCCCAGAAATCCTTTCTAGAACTCTTTCTTTATTAAATTTTAAAACTGCAACACGTTTCCTTTAATAAAGGCCCAAGATTTACTGCAAATGTTCACAGATAAACCCAAAGTACATGAAGTTTCTTGAGGAAGAATGTAATTTATGGAGATAATTTCCTATTTAATATGTCTCTAATTCACCTGGCACACCTTCATCAAGTCCATCATATTTTCAAAGCTGAAGTCAATGATACTTTCCAGAATATGTTTCCTGGTGGGTTCAGTCTGTCAGCAGTGAATTATTGGGCCTCACATGCAGAAAAATTAATCCTGCAGCTCCTTTGGGTATTCTCAGCCACTTTTATTGAGACTGGGAATGTCTCAAAGAAATTGTAAAGCTCCTTTGTACTGATTTCTGGAGATTTCTGGAGTCCGAAAATGTGTGTTTTGTCACCCTCTTCCCACTGCTTGTGATGCCACTCTAAACACTTCTTGGTTTTCAAAAGTAAACCCCTTTTTTCACACCTGGGGCAACATCTGAGCTTCCTCTGAGCAGCATTTCCATTAGTTTCAGCACACAATCCATTTTCTACAGCTACAGTGGGTTTCTTTCTACTTTTATTAAGAAGAAAAGCATGGTTTTGCATGGAGATTAAGAGACAGTGGCAAAAGTACCTGGACTGGCAGAAATAAAACAAACACCCCTGTCTCCATCATCAGATAAAAAACTATGATATTCTTGACTACCTGAAGAACGTTTATATACAAATAAAAATAAATAATTAAATAATTAAAACTATATATGTGTATACACACATTTCTGCACCAAGCTTTAAGATTTCCTTAAATTAAAAAATTTGTTTAAGAAGGAGGCATCTTATTTCTGCCAGTCCTAGAAACTTCTCCTCTGTGCCTACCTTCAAAGTAGAATGATTGTCACATATTTTCTTTTATGCTCAAAGTTAAGGCAGAGAAAGTGTCATTGCAGGGTAGCTGTGTCTAAGCTGAACTTGTCTGAGCAGAGAAAGGGAAGCTTGTGATATAGCAGAATTTATATCACGAAAGGTGATGAGGTTTTAGCTTCATGGATATATTTCACTGGGAAGCACAAATGACCTCTTTATCTGTATCTTTTTTTGTTCTGTTCTTCTCTCTCCTCTACTCTCCCTTCTACCAGAAACATTTCTGCAGTGCTTTCAATGAACAAAGCCAAAAGCTGTCATTTTGTTACTGCTAATGTGCTGAATGCTGAGAGGCGCTCAAATGCTGTCAGGAGCCTTTTACGACAATATTTGATATACGGTGAATAGAAAATGCATCACCCTGAGATAAGAGGATCCAGTTTGTGTATTCATGATCAGGGTGCTGCCTGGATGGACTCTCTTGGTAGGAATATAAGAAACACACCCAGGATTGTCGGTATTTTATACACATCTTTGACTTTCCTTGGGCACTGTTGGCCCTCAAAATATCTTTTTTTAACTGCCCGGAGCAGATGTCATCCCTCAGCACTTTGCTGTTTCCCATTTTGTAACTTGCATGTCAGCTTTTGTATTTCTTCAAGAATGAAGTGGAATATAAAAAAGGTTAATAATAATGGGAAAGTTTGCAACATCAATACCCACTTTTTTTATTTTCAATTTTTTTCTATAACGCATATAAGAATAGATAACAAATATTTTAAAAATATTTATTTAGTTAAAAAAAAGCCCAAATAATTGTTCTTGATGCAACCATGCCAAATATTATTATTTGTTTTGCTGATGGAGAAAATAAAAAGGGAAAAAAAAAACTAACAAGAGACACACAATTATTTTAAATTTGGATTTTCCAAACATCCACACTTGCACTGCTATGCTTATTTATCCCTGATTTGTTTTACCAAAAATGAGATTTCAGTGGGGATTCTTGTGTGACATTTGAATGTTTAAGGTGTACCCAAAGGCCAAGTTGGGCTTGGAAAGGCTGTTTTTGTTCTGCGGGTAATTTAGCAAAGCAATTCTTCCCAGATCAGTGATCTGATGTGCTGCTGAAGCAGCCTGTCCTTTCTAAAGCCATGGAGACTTCTCTGAGTCCCGTGTACATGCACAAAATGCAACAAACACACTGGAAAAGGCAGACTTTATTTAATTCACAGTGCACGGCTTTGGTATTTTCATGTTTGTGGTATGCTGAGAAATATTACTGAACATATAGAGCCAAGTCCAAGAGGCTTTGATTTCCAGGCAAATAAATAACTATTAGCCTTTAAAGTAATAATTTAAGAACATTTAAAGTGCAACCCTCCAGAGGATAAAACTGCAGCTCTCTCGTAGGATCAGGTTAAGGCCCTGTGAAGCAGCTTGATTGCTTGGCTTGTCATATTCAGGACACAAATCCAGATTCAATTTGGCCCTGAGTGAAGGGTGATAAACTTTATACCACCAATAAAACTTTGCTTAAGAATTTCCTGTCTTCAGGCCCAGGCAAGAGTCACATATCAGCCTCAAGGAATCACAGAATCCCGGGATATCTGAGGCTGGGAGGGATGTCTGGATCTCACCCAGTCCATCCCCTGCCCAGGCAGGGTCCCCTGAGCAGTGGCACAGGAACGTGTCCAGGTGAGGTTGGTATGTCTCCAGAGAGGGACACTCCAGGCCCTCCCTGGGCAGCTGCTCCAGGGCTCTGCCCCTCCATGGACAGAAGTTCTTCCTCATGCTGGGCTGGAACTTGCTGTGGTTTATTTTATGGCCACTGCTCCTCATCCTGGCCCTGGCACCACTGAGCAGAGCCTGGCCCCATCCTCTGGCACCCCTCGGAGATGTTTGTGTGGATTGATGGGATCCCCTCTGAGCCTTCCCTTCTCCAGACTGCCCAGGCCCAGCTCCCGCAGTCTCTGCTCATCAGGAGGATGCTCCAGAGCCCAAATCCTGTCTGTGGCCTCCCCTGGACCCTCTCCAGCAGCTCCTGGTGTCTCCTGCCCTGAGGAGCCCAGGACTGGCCCAGCACTGCAGAGGTGCCTCACCTGGGCAGGGCAGAGGGGCAGGATCCCCTCCCTGACCTGCTGTCCCCACTCTTCCCTGTGCTCCCCAGGGTCCCACTGCTCCTCCTGGCCCCAGGACACTCTGTCAGCTCATGGCCACCTTGTCCCCCACCAGCACCCCCAGGTCCCTCTCCACAGAAGAACTTTGTCAGGGAAAGATCAGACCCTTTAGGGCGGTTGGTCACTGTGAAAGTTCTGTCACTTAAACAGTTATCACTGAATCTATCAATAAATGCTTGATATTACCTTCACTGATATATTTGATACCTGCACTTTCAATACAATTTAGTACAGGGTTAAAATATTTTCCTTTCCTCCAGGGAAAAGGTTAAAATAAAATAAAAAATAAAAAGAGGGCCAGGTTACACTTCACAGGTTTTATTGAAGTGAACTTTTAAAGCAAAGCAATCAAGAAAAAGTGTGAATATTAACCTTTAAGAAAGAAAGCGAGTGTTACATTTTTAGCCTAAACTGAAGCAAGACATTTTTAATTATATATCGATACCAGCAACACTAATATGAAAGGCAATAGATAGAGGGTAGCCGGATGCTAAATCATTATTACTTTAAGATAACTTTTTCAACAAGATTTTCATGAAGCATGAGAAAAGTTGTTGCAACATGGGCTGAATTTCCTTGTTTCCATGTGAGGCAGTTTAAACTTTCCTACAAGATTTTACTCCATGTTAAAAGTAAGAGGTATTTGACTAATATATTAGCTTTTAAATATTCATATAAATTACTATTATGTGCATGTATACACACACCTAAGTGTTTCTTTTCCCTTTTGAAGGCGTTAGCATATATCTGTTTTGAAATAAATGTGGGGTCCTACTACATCTTCCATCTCTCCATAACACAGTTATCAAGTGTGTCATTAGTATATAAAGCACCTCTGCACTTAACTCACCTGCAGGAGCACAAAGAACTTCTGCTTCCATGTGTAGCCCAGCTGTCATTTAGAGCAGGACAAAATTCAAATATATCCCACCAGCATTTCATACCGTTCATCTTCCCTAAATATATTTACTCAGAATCTCTGCTAGAAACATTATCAAATGCAGTTCTTAATACTTCATTCACTAAACCCACTAAAAAAATGGGCATGCAATACAATAAAATATAAAAATGGCTAGCAAAACCAAACCAAACCGAAAATAAACATATTTAGAATAAGATTATGGTGTGAATAAAGATTTCCCCTCTTACAACAAACCCAACTGCCATTTCATAATACTTTGTTATCAGGTTGGTCAAAGAAAGATTGTCAAAACAGCACTATCATTGTTTTTATTGTGATATTCATTGACCATCTAAAGTGGTTCTGCTTCCTCTAAACAACAGCTTTCGCATCCATAGTTGTTTTCACTCTGTTTGAATCAAATTTTAAATACTCTCTGCTTTGCCCAGGAAAGGCAAGGGAGCCATTATTTACAATAATCACATTTTAATTCAGATGAGGAATGATAATCTAAAAACTGATTAAAGAAAGGCGCTGAGGGGATTTTATGCACATGGCTTATCATCTTTGGTAGATTGAGCTCAAGAGTGAGATTTTGACTAATACTGTTACAAGGAACTGGCAGGAATAGAGGACACAGAACTGATGTGGTATCACCAGGAACATGGGTTTGTGTTTTGGGGGGTTTTTTCCCTCAGGAAAAACAATTCTAAACATTTATTATACATGCTTACAAGAATCATGGAAGATGAAGCATAAGAAGAGTGCACATTGTTTTAATCTTTTCCAAAATAATATTGATATTACAATGACAAATAATTCACAGCTTGGCAATGCAGGCAGCACAGTGTGCAATAAATAGGAGAGATTAAAAAATTGGAAGCTGCACGCTGGTTTGCAAGCAATGCATCTGTTGACTTTTTGAGGAAGAGGGAGTGAGAAATGTGTTATTTCATGAATGTGTAGCACACTTCACTCATAAGCATAGGCCCTCAGACCTTTGAGCCTTTTCTTTCACTTGGGCCTTCAACCTATCAAAGGTCTGACCAGACTTGCATTACTCTGGTTCATGTGATGAGACACTGAAATACTTTTGTGAGTCAGTGTTCTTCATCAGTGTGGGTTTCTCTAAGTCTCAGTGGGAAATTTCTAGTGGAAGATTCATCATATTCTACATCTATCCTTTTCTACATTCATTTTCTACAACTACCTGAAAGGAGGTCATAGCAAGGTGTGGGTCATCTTCTCCCAGGCAGCAAGTGGCAGGATGGGAGGAAACAGCCTCAAGCTGTGCTAGGGCAGGCTCAGGTTGGACACCAGCAGGAATTTCTCCATGGAAAGGGTGCTCAGGCCTTGGCAGGGGCTGCCCAGGGAGGTTTGGAGTGCCCATCCCTGGAGGTGTCCCAGGAATTCCTGCATGTGGCACTCAGAGCTCTGGGCTGGGGACAAGGTGGGCATCGGGCACAGCTTGGACTCCATGGTCTCAGGAGTCTTTTCCAACCTAAATGATTCTGGAATTCTAAGATCATACGCAGTGTTCCTCAAATGGTGAAAGGGAGACACAAATTTTCATCATTCCCTCAAAACGGCCTCTTAGGTAATTTCTTTTTTCCGAGTTGAAGGTAATTTTGATGCGTTGGGGTGTTGAGTATTTCTAAATTATCTGATATTTTAAGTGTAATATGTAGGTATCAGAGTAAGAAGGGGTATATTCTTTGTATTACTTTAATCACATGCAATCTAACAAAAATAAAATCTAAGAACAGAATTTTTAGGGAATTCTGAAAACATAGGATGGTTACATGGTTCTTGGCTGCTCCTTGGGGTTGAACCATGACAGTGATCAACAACAAAACATGCTATGGATTAATTACTCCCATTACTTTAACCTGAGTTTGGAGAATTTATCATAAGTGAAAAACAAAATTTATCATAAATTTATCAGAAATAAACAAAATTCATGATATCATGATAAACAAAAAAAAATTTCAAAATATCATGATAAACAAAATTTATCATAAGTGAAAAAACGACCCAACAACGCAACTAATAAATGCTCTGGTATTTCAAAAATCCAAAGCTGTAAATCTAACCTTTAAAGTTCCACTACAGAGTAAAAGATACTAAGTATGAAATACAAATTTAATTCCACAAAGTCACTGAGTAAGAAGTAATAAATCCAGAACTTTTTTAGTAGAAAACTGCAATTTAATTTGTTATTTAATTAGAAAATTTTTATCAAATGGAACCAGGTACAGACATTTTTAAATGAACACAAAAAAGGGAGGTTGAAAGTAGTACACAATTCATCACCTTGAAATAATACATTGTCAATGAAAGAAGTGGACATGGATTGAAAAAGTGACTATATTCACTTCTGGAAGAAAAATCCACCTAATACTTATGTTGTTTAACACTGGACCTGTGCCATGTCCTTATCCTGGCATCTGTCAGCAGTGCCTGTGGAGAGGGGAACGGACCGGGTAAACAAAATTATTCTTTTCTTGTTACTTAAAAATACTAATTGGGATATAGATACTCATCTGCAAATGAGTCACTGTCATTCAATTGCATACATTGCTTTGATGGCCTTTATGTACTAAAAAAAAAAGAAGAAAAAAAAGAAGAAAAAAACCAGAAGTTGCTGCTCAGTCCCTATGGAATGCTGATTTTGGGATGCTTCCCAACATAAAATCCATCAGCTCACCCTGGACACCCAGTTTATGTGTCTTGGCAGCCGTGTTTGCGCCAAGCTGTAAATGGTTTGTGTTTGGCTATCGGCCCCTCGCAGTGTTCCTGATTTTTTCTACTTTTCTCATCCCAAATCACTCTGTTTTCTCAAGAGAGCCGACACAGACCAAAATATGTGCAACTTACATCTTACAGCTGCAGGAGAGGAGACTGGACATTTTTAGACCAGTAGGTCTTGAGAAGTTTCTATGTAGAAACAAGTGAAGTCTTCTCAAAATTAAGGGAAGATATTTTTACTGTATTTTATGCTCTTGTTTAGTTAAAAATCTGGATAGATTTAGTAAAGAATTTGGACAAAAGGATGGAATAAATTTTAAAAGGTGATTGAAACATGCTCAGAAAGCAATTTTTCTTGGTTTTAATTTTAAAAAAAATTCTTAATTTCTTTTCATTGTGAAAATAAAATATAGACAAAAATATTTCTTTAAAGTAAGTCATCATATATGTGTATATATAGTTGTATTTATATTCACCTGAACTAATAATCCAATACTAGTAATTACTCTTGAATATATAATTTTCAATCAGAGAAAAGTTTTCATCTGGATGTGGTCTTACCTTTCAAAGTGCCACGTGGCTTCAGTTTTTTCCCAGATTTTGTAGAAAGGTTTTGAGTTAATGCATGGATTCTTAAGAGATCACAGAAAAGGTGAAATTCAAAGTAAGAAAATATGAAAGAGAATTAGAATAAAAGAAAAAGAGTGAGCTTAGAGTGTTTTAATGTGACACTGAATAACCAGTGTTAGATAAAGTGGCATTTAATTTCAGCCTTCTGTGCTGAGGAAACAATAAATTAAAATTTCTGAATTACCTTCCTTACAATGGGAATAATGTTTCTTTGAAAATGCTGTTTCCACCACTCCTTTCACTCATTATATTCATAAAAATTAAGTACTCATGTTCTCTGCTGCTTTTTATTTTTTGTTTCTTTTTTTAATTTAAAGTTTTATTTTCCTGACTATTAAAGACAGTAGGAGGTGTTCATCCATCTCTCATCTCTGCTCTCATCTCTGCTTCCCCAACTGTTAATTTATAACGATTATCCAAGTTCCAGCGTCTCCATCTGGACAGTCAGGTGTCCGGGAATGCTCGACTGCCATCAAACCCAGCAGAATTCCTAAACCCACATTTCCTTGGAGCAGAAATTCCTGGGTTTGTTTTGGTGAGCTCTGACACTCAGCAATGGTTTTGGCTGTGTCTGCACTCTGCTTTTGGAGCTCACGGCTGCCCTGCCTGGCATGGGCTGAGGGGAATTGCCCTCAAAGAGTGTTCCTAGGCTGTGGCCAAAAATCAACAGCCAAGCTGCTGGCAAAAGCCAAACCCGGGCACAGCATAATTATAGAATTGCTGGAATCAGAGTCCCAGAGAGATTGGGACACCCTTTAATACTCTCTGCCTGACTTTGGAGAAAATAGTAATTTAGCAGCAGCTGTTGTCATGTTACCAGAGAAGCTTAAGTGAAAAAGTGAAAAACTAATGCACGAAAGAAAACGTGCAAGGCAGATAGAACGGCTTCAACCAAAATCTAATCTGCAAGTATAAGAATTGTCTTTACAGGCACCATATAAAACTTTTGGGTTCAGAGAGAACAGTCCAAAGCCAGCTGGACCAAACTAATGACTGTCTGGAATAGCTGGAATATTTCAATGCTCCAGGGTAGAGGCATGGACAGCTAAATCATTGTTTTTGTCCTATAAATGTACTGGCCAAAGTCTGGGTGGAATAATTAAGCGAATACCAACAGATATAATCTTGTTTGTTTGTCAGTGTGGATGATCTAGATGAGAGTTTGCATTTCTGAAGCCAGAAGTTTTGTTGTAAATGATGTATCACCAAAGATCTCAAGTGAAGAAGGCAATTTTGAAGCCAACGTATGATCACACTGGGTTTCTGATGAGAAAATACAGTATTTTGAGTACTTTAGTGTAGAGGACCGCTGTTTACAGAGCGAGGCTGAAGCACCTGCAGTCCTTTTGAAAGAGAATTGTTTTGGGAGATATTGCAAAAATAATTTGGTGTCCACTGCAAAGCAGGCATAATACCCATTTCATAAATGTAAATAGTCTATTCCCAGAGGTTCTGCAGTGACCTTTCATTTTGAATTTTTGCCCTTTGCCAGGATTTTGAGGTAATATGAACCATGAAGTTTGAAATACAGTGCTTCACTTATCCACTTCAAGAGCAATATCAACCACTTTTAACATGTAAAAGTCCTCTTGGGACAAAACCTCTTTCCTTATGATAAATTTTGTTTACTCTCCCTATTCTCTTCTTCTTTTTGAGACGACTCTTATTTCTCCATTGGAAATTCAGGTAATAGAGAGGCAATGTTATTCCTTAGCAATAATAATAATAATAATAATAATAATAACAATAATAATAATAATAATAATAATAATAATAATACAAAGTATAGCAACACTATTGGACATTATCTACATTTTCCACCCTTTCCTCAGCTGGGGCAGAACATCTCCAGTGCACCAACAAGACAAAGAGAAAATTTCTGGGGACATGTCTGGGGAGATCTTTGGTGGCACTTAGTCTTAATTGGAAACTGTCTTTAATTTCTTTTGAAGGCATCATTCTACAGAATGTATTTCTTTATGGCTAAAAATTATAAATGTTATTTCACAAAGCACTTTAAACCATGACAGATAAAAATGTAATATAAAACAGTCTCTGCTTCCTATCCCACCTGATCCAGGCTGAGCAAGTAACACCTCTAATGCTTTCCAGTCTTTGTTGTCTTGTGCAGCACATTTTTTTTATGTGTGTAAAAATTTTTCATTTCATTATCTACGAGATAAGGAGCAATATAAAATTTTATAAGCATCTCCGAAAGGGAAAGAAATTTACCTCACAGTTGTCTAGGCAACTATTTTTTCCTGGGAAGAAATTAAAACATTGATTCTAGTTTTACCATTACTTCCTAAGCAAATTATTTTCAGATCAGTATTCCATTTTTAACATGGAGATCATGTGGATGATTAGATTTTCCTATTATAATGTCCTCTTTTTCTTAGTGTGAAATACAAAATAATATCACAGAAAAATAATAGACTATTCATTTGGTGTCTTCTTATTTGCAGAATTCTTCTAATTCATTCACTTAAGAGTCAGATTCTTATCTGCAATATGTATATACAACATTTGAATGCTAAAAGAAAAAAGTTTAGAAGTTGATTGGTGTGGGAGGTCTATGTCTGTGATGGGGACGTGACTCAAAGTATGTGAAAAACAATGGACAAAAAAAATTTGTTTAGCGGGTCAGGCCATAAATGCAAACTCAGCAACAGACATCACTTCTTTTTACTACAGGTCAGTAACAATCTGCAAAAAGGGCACAAGGCAAAGATTTCCAGCTTTCTCTGTATGACACTTGTGAATCCTCAGCAGGAAACACTGAGTTGTATTCTGCTCCCACTTGCAGACATGGACAGGAGGAATTGTGCCTTCCTGGGGCTATTAAATAACAGGATGGGTTTACTACACTGTTCTTCAGCCTAACTTCAGCCTATTTAAAACATTTTGAGATATATTTCAGATCAGCTCAAACCAAAAAATAAAAAAAAAAGGAAAAGAGATTGTCAAGCTTTGAAAATAAAAGTTTCATGGTAAATCTATGTGCCAATTAAAGAAGGATTGTGATTTGAATACAATATCAATAATATTCATGGCAATTTAATTTGATTTTAATATTTAATATTTCAACTAGAATTGTTCATTTTTATCTTCATTCTGTTGGTCTTGGTTTGTTGGTTTTATTCAAACACGGTGTGGTATCTGAATCACAGGATCACAGAACATCTGGGGCTGGAAGGGATCTCTGGAGATCACCTGGTCCAACCCTCTTCATCAAGGAGGTTCCCCTACAGCAGGATGTACAGGATCATGTCCAGGCAGGTTTTGAATATTCCCAGAGAAGGAAAAACAACAGCCTCCCTGGGAAGCCTGTTTCAGTAATCTGACGCCTTCACAGTAAAGTTGTTTTTCTTTGTATCCAAATGGAACTTCCCCTGCTGCTTTCCCCATTGTGCCTTGTCCTGTTGCTGGGCACCGAATTCCAGGTTTAAAAACCTTTTAAGGCCTTCAAAAGCTTCTGTTTTGTTGAAATGTACTCAGCACATATTAATATTCTGAAACCTATACAGCCCAAAAAGTTCTCTTTGTGCTGGGTTTTCAAGAGATATCACAGAAACGTAGAACCCCAGAACGGTTTGGGCTGGAAGGAACCTTAAATATCACCCAGTGCCACCCCTGCCATGGGCAGGGACACCTTCCACTGTCCCAGCCTGCTCCAAGCCCTGTCCAGCCTGGCTTTGGATGCTGCCAGGGATCCAGGGGCAGCCACAGCTGCTCTGGGAATTTGTGCCAGGGCCTCCCCACCCTCAAAGGGAACAATTCCTCCCTGCTAGCTGATCTAAATCTGCCCTCCTTCATCTTAAGGCCAATAAGGTTAATGCTGACAGATTATGTCTTTTTCTTGCTATCCTTCTTATGGTGATGCTACAGAAGACCTGCTTTCAGTGCCACGAAATCCTCAGTTCCATTGCTAATCCGTTTATTATCATCCCCTGTTTGCATCTAGGCCACTGTCCTTTATTCCATGTCCTCACTGGTCTTCATCCACCCCTTGGCCACCTCTGCACGGAGATAGAAATGTTTTACTGACTCGTAGCATGGATTGTAAATCAAGATTAGCCTCTGACTTTCACTAAAACAAACAAATTAACAAAGAAAAAAACCAAACCAAACAATTAAAAAAAAAACCCAAAGCAAACCAAAACAGACTGTGAATAACCTTGCAATAATCTACCAGAACTTTATTTTACTACTTGCGAAAAAATCCCGCTGAAAGTTAAAAAATCTCTATGGATATGGTACTAAAATATCCATTATGTGAAAAGATGATTCATTAAGAGGATGCCTAGAAAATATGTAGATAGAAATTTGACATAATATCTTCCTCAATAAAACAGAGTTTTAGTTCAATGACTTCCTTTTTATTTCTGGACTTTGAATACTTCTAGCTCTAAGCCTTCTTTGTTAAGAAAGACATTGTCTTGAGGCTGCCACCAAAATATTTACAATTTATGGGTTTTTAATCTGTCTCAAAAACTTACCTATTATGCTTGAAATGGAACTAGGGGTTGCAATACACATATAGTTCAAAGTTATAATTTTTTTGTTTTTTGGCTAACAAAGACTCTGAAATAAAGCCAAAGAATGGGAAAAAAGTGCAACACTTTCAAGACTTTAGCTAGTAAGATAATGGCATTGTAGTGGCCTGACTTGCTGAGTTCACAAGACCACACAGTTTACAGAAATTATAGCTTCTAAAAACGAAAAATGAAACAAAAAGAGAAAACCAGCTTTACTTAAGGGACTAATATAAAGACAGCACATATTGTCCCTTCTCATATTTCCATACATAAAAAATAACAGCTACATGCAAACATTTCAGGCATTTTATTTCCCCTGTTAACACAGAGTATTCTTGAACACAAAATCCATTTTTTTGTTTTCCAAAGACAGAAAAAGGATTTACTTTGATTCATGGGAGGAAATTATGAGCTGAAGTTATCTTACAGCAAGCTGTTTTATCAGGGTCTGTGGATCCTTAGGGAACATTGACTTCTCTGTACTTATCTAGATTTTAAAATTAGGCACATTAAAGCATATCTTTCAGCCAGCTTTGCATCAAGAGTGTTTGACACCACAGCAGATGGAAGGAAATCATGGAAATTGCATGTTGGGGATTGCACTGAGACAACTGTGGCAAAGTCATCTGACAAAAGACCAGTGGACAGACATTTATATTAACACAGGTCTTGTGATTTCCATGGGCCAGAGTTCATAAATCGAGTGAAAACTGACTTATTGCCTCAGAAAAAAACCAAATAAGCATACAAAAAACAACCTCTGCAGTCTCTAATACTGTACAAAACCTCTGAGGAGACCATTCAGGAAAACAGAATACTGATAATCAGTTCTAGGACCACAGAAGAAGGTCAATTGCCCCTATTATTTTATGAGCATGCGTATTGGAAGACAATAATTTGTGTTCTCAAGGTACAGGTTTAGTTATGCTTATGCCACGTAATTGAGTCTGTGCTGATGATACAGTTGATTTATAACACTTTATCAGAGTCAATTAATTATTTGGATGGATCTATGAGGTGAAGAGCAATATCAACACATCTTATAAGCATTTATGTAGTTAACACATGTAAATATTGACAGGAATAACAGAAGTTGAAGGGGAGAAAGCAAAATGAAGCAAAAATTCCTTTCAGCTCTATCATTTTTACTATCCATTTCAATCATTTTACCACTATCTTTTGTAGCTGAAGAAAAATGTTCTTTTCAAAATTTAGAAGTTCTCTTTGAAAGAAAGAAAAAAGAAGCCATTTCACTCATCTAGAGGAGTGCCTCCTGTTTCATACAGGGAACTGAAACTTTAATTTCTGTAAAGACAAGTCTGCCTTTGTGGGGGATGTCAAAGTAATTTCTCAGGCCAAAGAGTCTTGAATTTAGTCTTTCTGATTTGGAAAAAAAAAATTGTTCCAGCAATTCAACAAATCACAAGGTCATCTCCTTAGCTGGAATTTCCACTGAACCTGCTGGTCAATCATGGACCTAGAATTGCTTGAACATACCCACTTCAGAAGAAAATCCAGTCCCTTCTGATGTTAAATTACACTTTATGGTGTGGTAGAAAGTTTTGTCTAGTCTATTTAAGTTTTAGCTTTAAATGTGCCAAGCAACCACAATCATGAGCCATGCCAAAATTTCTTTGAGACTTTACTTTTTCTTGAGCAAAATCAAGGAAATAATGTTACAAATTGGAATAAGGACTCAGTCTGATGATTCATTTACAGGATGAGAGGTCTGGATGACAGAAAAACTGTAGTCCTTTTAGTTGAAATAGAAAAGGTGTTAATCAGCTACATATATTACTACTTAATCACAGCTGGAAAGCCTGTAAGTGAAATATACGACATTATAGCCAACATTTAATTACCATATCCACATGAATTTCATTAATTTCATTATATCCTTGAATTTCAGTCATCCTCTTTCACTTCATTCACTTGTACTGAATAAGGAAAGCTTTGGGTCATGACAGGCGAAGAAAGAGAAGTGTAATGATTTAAATGTGTGGACACCTGGTGCCCACCAAAGCTGCTCTATCACTCCTCTCCTCAGCTGGGCAGGGGAGAGAAAATACAACAAAAGGCTGAGGGTTGAGATAAGGTCAGGGAGAGATCACCCAGCAGTTGCTGTCATGGGCAGAGCAGACTGGACTCGGGGAAACCAGTTTGATTCATCACCAACCAGATCAGAGCAGGGTGATGAGAGACAAACCTGAGTCTTCAAACGCCTTTCCCTCACCGCTGCCTTCTTCCCACTCCTGAGTTCTCTTCCTCCCTGCCCTTCTGTGGTGCAGGGTTTTGGGGAATGGGGGCTGTGGTCAGTCCATCCCACGTCGTCCCTGCTGCTCCCTTAGATGCCTTAGGATTTTAGCTTATATATTTTCATATATCTGTAATCCTGCTATTCTTTAGTGTAGAACTCTGAGCTCCACACAGAGTGTGAGCAACTGCTTTTCCCATTTTGGTCAGACACAACAATTCCTCTCCAGGCCTGAGAATCAAGGACACCTCACTGTCCCAGCCCCAAGAAATGGAAACAAAAGTGAGTTAGGGGGAGCAAACTGAGAGAATGGGACTGCACTGCCGGAAGCTGTAATTGGACAATGAACCTCTGATATGCAAATGGACAGAACTTCTATCTGTCCCAAAAACGTGTGGCTGTGTCCATCCTGGGTGCAGTCTCTGTGAGACTCCTGCACTGCCCAAGGTGTGCCCTGGGAAGGCCTTTCCATAAATCCCTGCCCTTTATCCTTTCACTCTGTTTAGCCTCTGTTTAACTCTTAGACCTCTGTTCTAGGTCAGCCTCTCCAAGGCATCACCTTCTCCTCTGGACTCCTCTGACCCTGCCCCACTGCGGGGTCCCTCCCATGGGCTGACAGTCCTCCATGGACTTCTCCAGTGTGAATCTTGTCCAGGAGCTGCAGTTCTCCAGGTACATTCTGATCCAGCATGGGTCCTCCACAGGGTCAGTCCTTCAGGAGCTGATTTCTCCAGCATGGGACACTTCCATGGGGTCAGTGCTTCAGCAAAAGGCTGCTGCTGAGTGGTTCCCCCATGGGGTCAGTCCTTCAGGCACATCCTGCTCCCACATGGGTCCCCTTCCATGGTATCAGCCCATCAAGAACAGGTTGCTCCAGCATGGGCCTCTCCCATTAGGTCACAAGTCCTGGGACCAACCCTACTCCTTCGTGGGTTCCTCTTTCCACAGATCCTGTCAGGACCCTGCTCCAGCTTGGGCTTCCCATGGGGTCACAGTCCCTGGACACGGGGAGGCTCCCAGCAAGTCCTCACGGAGCCCACCCCTGCAGCCCTCCCACCGTTAAATCTTTGACACCCAAACCCAGTTCAAGGTGATTGCTCACAGACGTGTGGGAACTCTCCCTGCTCCATGGTGGCACAGTCCCAAAAGCAAGAAGAGTTCTTTACGGAAGACTTACAGGCACAACTGTAGTGAAAATATGTGAAAATAATGATGGTAGTATCCAAGAGTGTGAGAATTACAATATACCACAAAATAGGATGAAAACCAGGAAGCTCTACCCCAAATAATATCTGCAATTCAAATATTTCATGATTGCAGGAGACTTAAGGAAGGAGGATGATTTTACTCTCCATGGTGAAAAAGGCACTATACAGTTTGTGGACAAAAATATTTTTAGGTATTATTAATAGATGATTGTTTATTTTCCTCTTAATTCACACCCTTATAACTATGCAGGAAAAAAATTTTGTATTTCTTACAGTTGGTTTTTTTTTTCTGGAAGAGTTATCCAAAAAAGAAAAATAGAAAAGAAAGTTGAAGCTTATTTTATTTTTTTTTTCTATTTTCTATACTCTATACTTTCAAGAATGGAAATACTGATATTTTCTTTGGAATCACATAGCTGTGAAATTATTCACATAGTAGGGAACCTATTCAAATCTGTCTTTTAGCTCTTTTAAAGGTGGAAAGGGGAAGAATAAGAATATTTATTTTCAAATCAGATACATCAACTGTAAAATGAAATATCTGGGAAATGTCTTGCATTAGTCACTGTATGCAACTTGTAAGTATTACTCTTTTTGTTAAACACACAATTGCAGAGTTCTCAGAAGTAGGAGATCTATCAAAAATGTGGTTAATTACAGACATTCATGTAGGCTGTTCAAAAAATGCTCTGATTGTGCCAGTGTTTCTTGAAGGCAATGGTTTCAGGCTTTACAGTCTTTCATTGCAATAATAAGCAGGGCAAGAAGAAAACTCAGAAAATTAATATATAAACAATAATTTAAAAAAATACTTCCACCAAGCAGAGTCAGCAGGGCAATCCGAAGCTAACGGGATTAGCAGTCTAAAAGGCAAACAAGGATTCTCCTGATGTGATAATTTCAGGGGTAGGCAGGCCAGTGACCACCTACATCTATGACTGTGGTTTGAAGGAGGTATTTTGGAATGGAGGCAAGTATCCTGGGCTCCAAATTTCTTTAGGAAAAACACAATTCCAGTCCACCTTCTAATCCCTTCTGAAGACTCCTGGGTTGTGGATGTTGAAATGCTGTTAGCAGAGAAATATTCTCTTCTTACATTCATTCTGTGAGAACTTTTCCTTTGCTGTGTAAGCTATGTAAACAATAGATAAGGTTTTTGTAAATAGCATTCATATCTGGTATCTTCTAACCTTGTGTACACTATATTAATTAAAAGCATTTCTAAGGGGGTGTCTGAGACTTTGACCAATCACCCTAGGAGAAGTGTGAACACTATTCAATTACTTTGTAGAACTAAAATATATAAATGGTATTGTAAATTTAATAAATAATTCATTCCTCGCTCTGGACTCCTGCCTCGCAACATCTCTGAACCCCTGCTTAGAAGCCCACACTGAGTTATGTAGATGTCTGAAGAATCCATGTTCCCAATAAGTAGGGGAAGGGGACAGTAATACATCAACATTTGGTACACCTTTCTCACAGGGGGAAAAGGTATCCTGGTGTGAGTCCAGGACGTGGAACAGGCTGTCCAGGGATGTGGCTGAGACACCACTTCTGGAAGTATTTAAAAAATGTGTAAATTTGGGTCAGATGGGTCAATGGTTCTAAGAGACCTTCTTTCTACTCTTTTTAGTAATGGGTGCACCATTTCCCTTTCTTCAGTCACCAAGGACATCACCTGTCTGTCACGACTTGTCAGATGTCATGGAGAGTGGCTTGGCAGCTGCATCATACCCTCTGGAGTCCAGGATGCAGCCTGACAGGAACCACAGCTTTGTGTATGTTCATGTCCATCTCAAACCTGACTTCCTCCTGTGATGGGAGCAGCTTCACTCCTCCAGTCCCTGTCTTGATTTTCATGGATTGAGCAATGTGGGAAGATGGATTACTATTGAAAACTGAGGGAAAAAAGATTTGCTGAGCACTTTGATGTTCTCCATGTTGGCTGTCACCAGCTTTCCTGTCTTATTTACAGAAGGGGGCACCTTTTCTTTAATACTCAGTTTCTGGCCAGTGTACTTTGTAAAAGTTCTCATTATTCTTTAAATTCCTTGCCAAATTCAGTTCCACCTGTGCCTTACCCTTCCTAACCCCATCCCTACACATCCAAGTAGTGTCCCTGTATTTTTCCCAGTACAGATATCTCTGGTTCCACTACCTGGGTATTTCTTTCTTACACTTTAGTTTGACCAGGAGGCCCTTCCTGAGCCATGCTGGTCTCTGCCTCTGTTGCCCAACCTTTTACACGTAGGAATTGAGAGCTCTTGCACCTAAGGAAAATGCCCTTAAAGACCCACTGCTTTGGTTTTCCTCCTTCTTCACTGAGGGCAGTGGATCTCCAAGGAATCACATCCGCTAGTTACTTAAAAGGCAACAAGTTTGTTCTCCTAAAATTCAGAATCCTGACTCTACACCGGGCCCGTATCCCTCATTACTGTCACTGTGGAAAGGCTGCCACCAACACTGATATCCCTAATTATTTCTTCCATGTTGGAAACCGGTTCAGCAATGCTTCCCAGGTGAATTCCATCACTCCCAACACCTTCTCAAAGGTAGATCTATGATCCTAGAAGGCAAAACCTTGAATGTGGCCTGTCCCTTCCTAAACCCCTGACTCTGGCTGGAAGGATAGAGGACAACATCACCAGGGCTCCACATCCTTTTAATATTTTACTCAAAGGGACACACAGCATGTTCTGTAGGTTCTAAATTGCCTTGTTGCCACGTTGTCGGACCCTGTGTGGAATTTTAGGAGCAGACCTGTAGGAATCATCAAACTCTCGGTGGCAGAAATTTACTCTGAAGAAAATTGTTTGCATGGCAAATGAGTGTTTTGGTGCCTCCCAGGAAGAAACCTCCAATAACTGATGGTTTCTATGTTTTTCTGCTGGTAGGTGGTTGCAGCAGCTCTGCATGGTTGGCTTCTCCTGGATCCTGTCCATCACTCATGTGCTCCTCGTTAACCACCCCCAGAGCACAGACTCTGATATGCAGGAGCAGTTTAAGGGAGAGGTTAAAGTTTTTCCTTCCTCTCCAAGCATAAATGCAACATAGTTTAGGACTCCCCAGCCTCTTTCCACACAACAAAATGCATATTTATAACCAAACTATCTGAATAATGACATGCAATAGGTTAGTATGAAAGGGAATTACCATAGTATGTCCCAATCATGTCTAAATTATAAGGAATAATGTAGAAAGGCTCTTTGTTTTTGATTTTGTTTTGTTTTCCATATGCAAACATGCCTTCCTTTGATACCAGACCTTTACAGTTTCTGTATTATCAATACATATTTTCTCAATTTTTTTCTGTATCTGCTTTTAAAAAGAAAACTGCATGGGAAGAAAACCTGTGACAGAGAAACACTGACACATGTATAGTAAAAGAATGACCTGGTTTCTTACAAAATTATAGCATATTTTTTTTACCTTGCACAATATGGCAATCCAGCATGATTTTAAGTATATGCCAATTTAATAAATTTATAACAAGGAAGTAGACTCTGTTTCTCTTGGCTTTCTACCCAGGATTATTATGGAAACTCAGGGAAGCAGGGAAGGCAGTTGGCTCTTTGTCTGTGGCAGGCTCAGCTTTCCTTATGTCTCCTGACGACTCCAGTGAAAGGAATTGTTCAGCAATTCCACTTAAGTACTGCCCCAAGAATGCCTCCAAAAGGTTTCTTTCCCTTCCCTCAAAGTCAATGCCTTTACATTCTGAGATTTGATCTTTGATTTGCCATGAGGTGCTTGCAAGGATGAGATCTACCTTCCCTCCATGGTTTTACAGCTGAAGCCTAAGTGCTTTCAGTCACGCCCTTTGCATCAATTTATTGGTGTCTCATCATCCTTGCTGGGTTCATTTATTTAATTTGCATTTATTTAATCTGTCACATTTCAATTTGGCCCACACGTAGCACCACGGTTCAGCCCAAACTGGACAATAAAGCTGTAGATCCAATCCTAGTGGTCCATATTCCTTTTTCTGTCTCCATATAGTCACTTTCTATTTTAAAGATGTGAAAAAGGTTGACTTTTCCCCTGTGTGCAGGATGTTACTGCATAAACCGTTTTTTTTTCTTTTCCTGCAGCTCTCCTACTCATGATGTGCTGACCATCCTTAATTTCTGCAGTTTCTAAGTATAATACCTCTCAGGGGAAATTATAGCTTTAAATGCTGATTGGGTATATATGCCAAGGGGTAGACATGTAATTATATACATGTATATGGCAAAATTAAAAATGTTAATCTCCCCTATTTAAGATTTTAGCACTTGGGAAAATTTTAGAAGCTTAAAGGCGTAATATACTATAGTTTTCCCTAAAACATTTTAATATAGTGACGTGCATGTGAGCTACTGAACTCAAGCTCTGTCTCAGGGTACAACTATTTATATATCATTTCTATTTTAGAGCAAGTGCTGTCTTCACATCAGCAGACTTCTTCCCTCACCTGTCCACAGAGAAGACTGCTGACAAGTTGTCCTGATAACACCTTAAAAGCAGAAGGAACAAAGCACATAAAAATATGGTGTTTCAAATTTTTTTTTTTTTTGAGATAACAATGCTTAAAAAAAGATCTGACATGCTCTTCCAGGGTGTGAAACTGTGATTTTGCCAACTACTTTCACATACCTGTGCAAAAGCAACAGGTATAAATGGAAATAAAGAACTCAAGTGTTAGATTTAAGGTGTTAATAAGATACAGACCTATATTTTTAGACCCAAGCTGTTCCAAGAAACATTTTTTTCGGTCTGAGAGTGAACCAGTCTTTCCAAGGAGCCTGTGGAAGGTCCAAACTCCTTCATAAATAGTAAATGGGAAAGAGCTTACCTGCAGCTGGGATGCTGTCATAAATATTAGTTGCTATTTTCTGTTTTCTTTTGCTACAGTAGTGCATTTATTATTTAACATCTGTGTAAACTGTTCTGCATGTCTGATTCAAGCTTCTCTGAACACCTTTTTTTTTTATTTTTGAGCATATAAAATATAAATTCTCTTAGGATTTTCATATATGTCACAATTGAATTTTACTCCAGTTAAGTCGTGGTGTTATCACAAGGTTAAAATGCAAACTAACCCTTCAAATTTCCTGTTTAATTTTTGCCTAGGAGTACTTCTGTTTGCTTCAGTATTGCATTAAGCCTCATGTGCAGAGAGGTAGCATTAATTAGAGATAGAAATGCAACAAATATTTTCACAATAATCCTTTAATTAAGATTGGGAGATAAAGGTTGCAGCAGTAAATAATACGGAGAGTGGGTGTAGCCCAGAACTTGTTCCAATGTTTTTAATGAATTCTGAAGACGAAGGATGAAAACAATTTTTTCTTCTTTTTTCTTCTTTTTTCTTTTTTTTTTTCCCCCCCTCACGCTTATATTTAACCATAAAGGAAGTCAGGAACACCTGATTCCCTTCTGTTCTTTGCTGGGAGTTTTTTAAGTATCTGAAGTTTGATAATTTAATACAGTAATGAAAAACAGGTGTTATTTATTTGTGCTTTTACTCATTTCCCATAGTTACAACATTTTAGTCTTTTGCTCTGAATTAACACCGCTGCCAAAAGCACCTGTAAGGTGCACTCATCCAGCGTATCTGACTGCACAGTGAGATGAAATACAAACACAAGATAATCACAGGTTTATGAGGATTTTGCTGTGGATTTCATAATACAAAGTAATGCACCCCATTTCCAGGCTGCTTTTCTGCTTCCCTTGCAAAGCCTGATGAGACAGAAAGACAGCCAGGCTAGCTACTGCTAAAGCAAGTTTTCTGTGGCATTTAGAGATAATGAAAGCAATTCGCTGGCTGTTAAAACAGTGCTCTAAAAGTTGGTGAGTTTGAGTTTTGCTTCTCGCATTGCTGGGAGGAGGAAATGGCTCTGTAACCCACTGCCTCCAAATGTGGCTTTCTTGCAAGAAAACAAGCCAGGATCCTTCAAATATAAAAACTCATCTAGCTAGATCATTATGTTGCTTTAAATTGCCATGCCTAACATTTTGGGAGGGAACACTTGGGACGTTTCTAGTCAAGAACATGCACAGCCTGAATTCACAGAAACTTGGAATCCTGGAGTAATTTCTGCTGGAAAAGGCCTTAAAGGTTATTGATTCCAACCATAATTAAGGTTGGACTCAATGATCTGAGGGGTCTTTTCCAATCTAAATGATTCAGAGCTTCTGTGATGATTAAGAGATGAGATCTCAGTTTGGTTTACTTGTAACAGAGTCCTTCTTTGTAAAAATTTCTGCTCAAGAAAATAAAATGTTTTGGTTTATGTTCTGTAAATGCACAGGCTGCACTGAGACGAAAACTGCAGGTGAATCACAGGTTTCTCCTCTAAGAGAAAAACTACATGAGATGCCCCATCTTCTGCTGCTACCCAGATATACATTGGTTAACTAGAAACTACAATTTCACACTCACAGGATCCACAGACATGGTGTGATCACACGGTAGACACTTTCTGCTGAGTTCCACCACTCGCAGCTGCGATGCACAGTTTTGGGAGGCCCCTACAAGCAGAATAAACGCTGCTCTTGTGTTGATGTCAGTTGCACGACAGAGAAAGGCCAAGAGCTGCCTACAGCAAGGGCAGACTCTTCCCTACACCTTTACCATGCTCATGGCATCCGTGGACATGGCCATGAACGCTGCCAGGTCAGACTGGGAAATGGTTGGTCACAGATCCATAAGGCAAACATCTTCCTTCTGTGAGGGGGGTGAGAGCCTGGCACAGGGTGCCCAGAGCTGCTGTGGCTGCCCCTGGATCCCTGGAAGGGTCCAAGACCAGGCTGCACAGGCCTTGGAGCAACGTGGGACAGTGGAAGGTGTCCCTGCCCATGGCAGGGGGTGGAACTGGATGGGCTTTAAGATCCCTTCCAACCGAAACCATTCCACGATTCTACGATATTCAGTTTCACATATACTGTGCAGACATGCAATATCTGAATACCTCTTGATTGAAAAAGTGAATATCCATTCTCTAAAAAAAGACTCACACAAGCTGAGTGAGCTGCACAAGTTTCCACACAGTCAGCTGAAAGGCCTGTGCTCCACCTGTGCTGTGTCAGAGTTTCAGTCGTGCTGGAGCCGGAGCTCTTCCACCTACCACACAGACTAAATCTTGGCTTACACACCCGCTAGCAGGCAGGCAGACAGGCTCAAATTAAATCCTGGAACACAGTCTTGCCCCAGGCCCCGTGGTGTAGGCATCTCTGGCAGCTGGGATTCAGATTTTCAGGTTAGCTGAATTCACTTCAGTGGGAGATGACTAAATAAGCAGAAGCTGTTCATTAGCAGAGCCAATCACTAATTAAGTACAGTATTCTTCCTGCTAAAGTGCTGCAAGGAGCTGTGTTCCACCAGAAGAGTTCATGAGGGATATTTGCACGTCCTCACTCTTCTGGGAAGAAACAGAACTGAATTCTCAGAGTTTGATCCAATGATTACCTTAAGATGTCTTAAGAATATTCTTCGCAATTGGCGTCCCATTTCCTCCATCACAAAGTTTACAAAGTCTGTTTGTAACCACAGGATTCCTTCACTTTGGGCCCTGTTCCTGCAAGGATGCAGCTCCCCCTCTGTGTTCCAAGCCCTGGCTCGTATTTGTAGGTTTTGGCCTCTAAGTATGACTGTAAAGGGAATATGGGAGACAGGGCAAGTGTCCTCATGTCAAATCTCGCCACCTTCAAGGGCTTTCTCTAACAAGTGCATTATAGTGACCAATACCTTCAGATCTTCCCCCACACTCAGCAAAAATGTCAGCTCTCCCTCCTTACTGTCATGCCAACAGCGAGCATCTGTCGTGTTCTGAATGCACCAACACCCACAAGAAACTGATCTGGGCTTTTGTGCAGCCACCTCAGAGTCACCAGAGTCATCTACCGAATGTTTGTCTTCCCCCATCTTTGTCTTTATTCCCCTTTATGCAGAGCTCTAAAGCGCCTCTGTTGCAGTCACATTTTTGACAAGGAGGAACCCAGATCTTCAGACGTTTCACGTGGAAATTGGGAATTACAGTATCATTTAAGTGAAACTGTCTTCACACATCGTAAGAACTACAGAGGAACATTAAAGATCTCTTTTTTGGCATCTCAAATAAATTTCAGGTTTGGGAGACATGAAAATTATTATCCTCAGCCCAAAACCCTTGATCTCTAAGGGCAAGATCTTACCATTTCTTCTTTTTTTTCTTTCCCGAAGCCTTAGTCACACTTTTATGGTCTGAATGACAGAAGTGTGAGGTTCACTTGCTTGTTTTACAGCTTTAGGAGTAAGAAAGGGCAAGCATTTTGTGGGTGAAACTTACAAACTCAGAGAGAGCTGAAGGGAAGAGGTCACTGGAGCAAATAGTAGAGGAAGCTGCTCAAATGAGTGAGAGATGCTGAGAATTTAGGTATGATAGAGACAGCAAGAAAGTCAAGAAAGAGAGCATTGCTTTATGCAAGGAAACCAGAATTACTCTCCTGCCTGTTGGAAATAACATCTGAAAAGCAGAGTGCCTCTTTTTGGGCCCAGGGGTACAAACAAACAAACAAACAAGAAAAAAAATATTACCAAAATCTCACAGTCAGCCAGACAAGTCATGTGCAGTTTCACTGAATCTGAGCACCACTACACCAACCATAAACAACTGAGACACGAGGAGGGCGTTTTTCAAGCCCTCAATATGCTTTTAGCTTCCTGGGTTTGACAATCCAAGAGTGAATCAGGGATTACTGAGTATTAGAAGGAAATCTACTTGAGCATGGCAGCACGGTTTGCAATTTCATAAATATTCTAGCCGAGCTTTCGTGGTGAAGAGTGTCTTTTTCAAGTATGTGCACAGCCTGTGAATTGATTATCTCCACCTAATGTTCTTCTTTAGGGCTTCTACTCAGCTGCAGAGTGGAGAACAGTTGATCAGAATCAAGTATTTTATAACAGATGGAAGCAGACGCCTGTCTGGGAGATCATGTGTATTTAGATGTTAAATAAAATAACTAGCAGGTGTTTACCTGTTTTATCACAGAAATGCATCCTTGCCCAAGAAGTAGGAAGGTGCTGGCTTGCTGATTTGTCCCATTTTGAAAGAATTTTTAATAACAGCTTTGTCATTTAATCCAGAAAATACTGATAAAGATTACCACAAGAGGCTGACATATTTTATTTTCTCCCCTCACCACTAACCTTTCTCTTCACAGCTCAGAGGGCAAATGTGGTAATTTTAGAAATGGACCTATTGTTAAGTAGCTGCAAAACTGGGAACAACAATAATTAGATAATATTGAAATCACTGGACTACTTTTGGGTTTTGTAATTACCTGAAACTGGTTCTGTTTCAACCAACGTACTGATACTGTATAATTAATTATTAATAAGAGCTGTTACTGCACTGAAGTCTGAAGACCACCACAAAATTCTGGAAATTCAGTCTGAAATGGTAGTGTTTGATACAAGAGGGGTAATCTGCACACGTTACAGGTCAAATTACAGTATTTCCATAATTTCATCTCAATTGCTGGCATTTTTAAAATGTTACTTCTTGCTGTAAATGTACTTACTACAAGCGCTTGAAGGGTAACGAAGGGATTCATTTCATAAACCTCACAAATTATGTACAGTAGCCCATTATGCTAACTCTATTTTCTCTTTTTATTATTGTGTTTGGATCATCAAGGATTTTAAAAATCTGTAAGCATTTGTTCTGCTTTTTTAGGATTTTAGAACTTTTATTTATTTATTTATTTAAATTAAAGAATCAGTGTTATGCAAGCAGGAAGGTTATTTTGAGGAGGATAAATTAGAATGCATGGTATGGAAGGAGATGTTACCGAAGCCTGAGAATATCCAAAACATTGAAGAATTATATCATCTTTAACTACTTGTTTTTTTTCTACATTTTAAGTTAACAAGGTTTAATCTGGAGTTATTTGGTGCAGAATAGTTTTCAGCAATGCTCTATAATGAACGAAATGTTTTGCTCCACAAATTCTTTTTAAACATTGATGTGTATAATATTGGTAGGCTAATTGCACATTTCTGGGAACTATTTTATTCTTCTGCCTTGAACACTTCAAAGACGAGTTTGTCATATAAAACTTGAGTCCTTTTGAACAATAAAGAAATGCTGCCAAGCTAAAGAATGACAAAGAGAGGAGACCCCATGGCAGACTGAGGATTTCTCCTCAAGGGCAGCTCTGATTTCTGATCTGTGGTGACCAAGGACCAGTAAATATTTAGTATTTCTAAAACCTGTGCTTCTAGGGAAATCACAGACACAAAGGTTTTTTGCTAATATAGAATCATAGAATCAAATAATCCCAGAATGGTTTGGGTTGGGAGGGACCTTGAAGCTCATCCTGTCCCACCCCCTGCCATGGGCAGGGACACCTTCCACTGTCCCAGGCTGCTCCAAGCCCCAGTGTCCAACCTGGCCTTGGGCACTGCCAGGGATCCAGGGGCAGCCACAGCTGCTCTGGGCACCCTGTGCCAGGGCCTCCCCACCCTCATTCCGAGGGTAAAGATGCACCCTGTGGTGTCCAAAGCTCGATATTACAAGATTATCAGGTTTGAGAGACATCACATGTTATTGTACATAATAACAGGAAACAGATCATTTGAATGTAAGCAGTAATGCAGTACAGACGTACCAACAATGCCTAAGAAAACCTCAACCAAACAAAAAAACCACTAAGAAACCTCTTCAATAAATAAAAAAAATAAGTGAACCGAAACCACCCTAGTGGCATCATGTCCACATTAATAAAACAATTTCTGTCTCTTAAATAAAGTTTCTAGTACAAGTTTGTTGACTAGCTAAGGATAGAATATATTGGTGCAATCTGACAGACAGCAGATCTGAATTTTAGTCCACAGAATGACAGAATATTTGGGGCTGGACGGGACCCCTGGAGCTCACCCAGTCCATCCCCTGCCCAGGCAGGGTCCCTGAGCAGTGGCACAGGAACGTGTCCAGGTGGGGTTGGGATGTCTCCAGACAGGGACACTCCAGGCCCTCCCTGGGCAGCTGCTCCAGGGCTCTGCCCCTCCATGGACAGAAGTTCTCCCTCATGCTGGGCTGGAACTTGTTGTGGTTTATTTTATGGCCACTGCTCCTCATCCTGTCTCTGGCACCACGGAAAAGTTGATAAGGATATCCTGCTTAGCTTTTGGTTAGAAATTTGTTCTTGGTTAACAGATGGTCTTTAACGACCACGAGGTGCAATTAGATAAATAAAAGGAGATTTCCCTGTAAGTGTTTTTGTTCCTTTTCCTCCATCAATCTTAAGGATTAAAGCAAACCATGAAGTGTTCTGTAAAGGAGCTTGAGGAATTGTGGTGAAATTGGAAATTGTGTTCTGACCTGTAGCCCAAGGGGATGGTGATTCCTCTGTTGTGTCTCAGTAAATGATCATCATTGTGGAAACACCCAGAAAATTGGGGTTTGTGGAAAATCTGTGAGCTCATATTAATTACAGAGTATCTTCTCATAGAATATTTGCTTATTTTTTAAACTCACAAACCGTACTCTTCAGGTCAAACTTCTGACATCTGCAGGGAGACAACATGACTAACACAGCCAACATGTTATTTATTTTAGACTTCAGCCTTATATTAATTTTTATGCCAGCAGAGACCTTCAGTACTAGGCTTCACTGAAGTCACTTCAATACAGTACATAATTCAGGAGAGGTTTTGCAGCTTTATATATGTGTTTACCTACACCTGTATGCTTTCCTTTTATATTTATACACAGATTGTTCACTTCCAAAGTACTTTTGCAAAACTTTATTCTGAAGGTGTTTATTTGAAATGTTCAATAAATAACCTGTGAGTAAGTGTGTGAAATTATTTCTCATCTTGCTACAAAAATATATAAATTAGAATCACATAACAGATTTCAGAAAAATCTATACTGGAATGCAAAACAGTTTATTTTTGACAGGAAACACTTCTAGGCATCTAACACATTCATTTCTACTTGTCATCAAAATAATTCTTGGGGAAAAGAAGTTTTAAAGCAGCTGTCTGTTCTTTTCTTTCTATGGGCTTTCAAGATTTGCTTAATTTATCCAGGGGGAGACTCTAGGTAGACTCCTGATAATAAGTAGAAAAGAATATGCATTATTCAATAGATTGACCTATATGCAAATGAACAGAGCATAAACATTTTAATCTAAAAGTGCTTTTGCTTATATCATTATGAAACCGCCAAAAGCTGCACCTCTGAAGCGCACAAAATAATATTGTCTTTAATGAATTGGTTCCGAGTGGTGTTTTGAGACAACACAGTGTGATGGATCGAGCTGTGGTCTGAGAATTGCAAACCCCCGATTCCTACTCTTGGTCCTGGCTTTCTGCCAGAGGGAAATTACAACCCTTTTGAGTTAGGCTTTCCTTTTCTTATTAAAACTGTAGATTATACTATCGAAAAGCATTCTTGAAAATGGTGGTTAATGCACTTATATGTTTAATTTATATATGTGAACAATTATAACATCCACGTCTTCATATGTGTGTCTGCTTAAAACCATGTAACACATTTTTCTTGCTGCAAAGAGATATAATTTCCTTAAAACAAATTGGAAGTTTCCACTGTGAATGTCCTCTGGTGTGTTTTTACAGATGTAAATTTGCAGATTAAACACTTTTGTTTTCTCAGTCAGTGCAGAACCATATGTTAATCAACTGTTTCCTTCAATAGGGGGATGAAAATAAGGATGAAGGATGACATAATGTTCCTACTTAATTAAATATGAAAAATTAAGTGATCTTCCCCAGAATTTTGCTGGGATTGGACACAAAAAACTATTTTTCCCCTCTAATTTCTTTAATTATTTCTGAGTCTACGAACAGGAAACTATCTCATTTGTCCTCATTTTTACAGGAACTTGACAGAGGAATTTAACTATTTTTTTCTAAACTAATTTTAGCCTTTGTTCTTAATAGCTTGTGTAGAATTCTCTCTAAGAAAGAACATATTTTAAAAGGTGGCAAAACCCCCTCCTTCTCCTCATAACACCTTGAAAAATACAGGTAATCATGTTATACAACACTGAGCAGTCTAATATTCTGAAGCTCAGAGAAGATATATCTATATATATAGATACAGATATATAGATATATAGATATATCACTTCAAATTCAGCAGAAAGTACATCTGGTGATACATCTCTCCCAATCACTTTCATCTCAATAAATCCCAGCCTATTAAAGAGCCAGAAGGTGATAGGCATCTTGCAGAGATTGCCTCACCCCAGACTACGATAAGTTGAAACCCAGAAATAAGGAAATGTAAGAACCTAGAAATTTCAGCCTACATCCTTTGTAAAACAGTGAAACAGATTAGCTAGTTTAGGTTAGGGGGCTATTTTTTTTTTCCCCTGCAATTATCACCCCCATGTTTCTTCTGTTGAAATATTCCCATGCTTATCAAAATGTCATTTAGTTGCTGGGATGTGGACTGAAACAACAGAGTTGGAGCACAAATGAATGCTTAGCCCATGCACAGAGGAGAGAAAACGTGAAAGGTGTTTTAGGGGCTTGGGGGAAGGCTGGAATTTTGTTTTCCCAGGTGAACGTGCCCTGTGGATGGATATCCTGGTGCATGAGCAAAGGAAGCAGGATGATCACTGCTAGGAGGAAATTCTAATGCTTAGAGCAGGTAGGATGTGACAGGCCTTTTAAAAAGGCTTTTTTAAAAAGAGGTTTCAGATCTCTGTGTCCTTTCTGCCCCATTTGATGTTGATGAGAGTTGTGGGTGCAGCTCCTGTCAGGAGCAGGTCTCAAATTAGCTCCAGCCTCACGCTCTTGCAGGCAGAAATCTGGAACTTCTCTGCTGTTGGTGTGCCATGAAGAGGAGAGTAATTGGCTTAGGAGACAGAGATTGCGGTCTTCCCTTTAGGAAAGGCAGGATGATGAAAGTAAAATTTTTGCCTTAAGAAGTCCTCCCTAGAAGCTGGAAAAAGAGCATCAGGAAAAGGCATCACTTGGTTTTTTGGTGGGGTTTTTATGGTTTCTTTCTTTCTTTCTTTCTTTCTTTCTTTCTTTCTTTCTTTCTTTCTTTCTTTCTTTCATCTATCTATCTTTCTTTCCCCTCTTTTCCTTTTTTTTTTCCCTAGGTCTTTAAGCCTCTGAGTGTTCATTTGTTCTGCACAAATGAAAGCAGACATTAACCTTTCAGATATTCCTTCCATGACACACTGCCAGGGCATGTGTTTTTTATGACAGACATCTAGCTCCATATTGAGAAATAAACATGGAGTAAAATGTCCCATAGGAAATGAAACTGAGGAAAGTGAGGAAAATTACTTTATCTAGGTCTTTTATTACATTCCTGGCAAATTGTCTTTCTTTGTGTCTTTTTTTTATCTTTTTTTGTCTCTATCATGGAATCATGAAATGGTTTGGGTTGTGAGACACCTAAAAGACCTCTCTTTACCTCTTCTGCCTTCCACAACATAACACAGCAACTCATTTAAGCTGTTTTCTGGTAATTTCTTGCTTCGAGTACATCTTCCTTTGTATATACAAAGATGCACACACACTCCCAACCCAGCAATCCAAATTCCAAGAGAATTAATGAGAAAACTCAGATACATTACAGTTTAGTATTTACCCCAAATTTTATTTGTTAATTTGTACTGTTTTACAAGCCTTACTCTGATTTTTTGCTGTTGCATGAGGTCTCAAATGGTTACAAAATCAGTTTCACTATTTTGATGCAGAAACACGGTTTCATCTCCTTTTTTTTTTTTTAACTCTTCCATAAAGGAAAAAAACCCAAAAAACAGCTCTAGGGCATTGTTATTCCCATAAGAACCCTGTTTAGAAGCCCATTTGTCCATGCCTGAGGTTTTGTGTGCCTTTCTTCTTACCTCCAGGCAATATATGTACCATTACCCCTTATACTTAATAAATTATCTATCTTTAAAATGGCCATCAAGTTTCAGATTTTCTGCTGTTGAAGAAACATAAGATGGAACAAGCCAACTTAAGTTCCAGATATATTATTGCATACACTTTATGCCTTTTATGGTATTTTTATTTTAATTTTAGAAAATTGAAATAAGCATTTCTCTGTATAAGAAGCAAAATCTGTAGCCTTGTTGCTCAGGGATATTAAATAATAAGTTCCTTATATAAGACAGAAAAAGATTCAAGATTTAAAATGCCTCCAGAAACTTCTGTTCTGCTTGCAGACTCATCCCCCACGCTGCTGTTCTTTAATAAAAAATAATAAATTTTGTAGGCACTTCTTCCTCCAGCAAAAATCCCTAATGAAAAAAGAAACAAATATCAACACAATTCTTCCTGCTGCCCATTTTTGAGGTGAATACTTTCCACCAGGGGTAAAGTTCTCACAACTTTTTAGCATACACTGAGATAAACTACTTTTCTCCCCAAAGCTCCAAGCTACCAGCTTGTTCATGTCTAAATCCCCAGAACAAAAGCTTAAAGCACATGCTGGACATTGCAGCTGCTCCTGTTTAACCCTACACCTAAAATAAGTCCAGCATGGCACCTTTTGCAGTTTCTCTTACAGAATTAGGTGTTCTCAGCTTCCATTATGACCAAAGATGCCAGGCATGGTAATTGAATTATTTTACCCCCTTTTGGTACTCCTAAAGGCTTTGCATCAGTGAGGTGCTGGCTAAGCCATGAGTAAGAAAAAGTGGGGGAAAAAGCACAGCTTGTAGCCTGTGTGTTTGTCATTCAACAGAAGAAGCCTCTGAGCATCAATCACACATCTTTGTTTTTTTCAGACACGCTCTGTGTAATGACTGTTTGTAGTTACCTGCAAATGAACCTTTTAAAGATGATTTTTGAAAAGAGACATATTTTCTAGAAGCCTGCAGGAACAGCAATTATATAACAGAAAAAGAATTGATTAATTCCTATTGCAAAGTTCCATCGTGCATTATTAGAAATCTTGCCAGTGGAGGAATTCGAAGCACTGAAGTTTTATTTCTCATGGGAATACAAATTTCAGGTGCTTCCTCAAAAAGTCACTTCATTCAGAGAGCCCAACTTGTTAAACAAATTCCATGTTGCTGTCACATCTTGCCTGAAGTTCAAAACATGCAGCTGGAGTTCAAGAGATGTGGGAAGGCGGTTGTAGAGATGAAGGTTCCACTCTGTGGTTGTAGAGATGAAGGTTCCACTCTGTGGAGAGTGGAGTTTTAAGTATTTGAGAAAATCTGGAGGGAGACTGGAGGTGATCTTTAAAAATTCAAGCTAATTAAACTTTTGGAGGCTCCTGACAGAGGAGTTTTTTGTCTCTGTTCCCACACCAGTGACATGCATTGGTTTAGTTTGAAAAATAAATAAATCAGGATCTGTGTGTTTTATCCTGACTTTCTGTCTTTCCCAGCCTGGAGGGTTATGTTTTATTCTTGTGAAGTCAGATCGAAAAGATGGGACAATGAGAGCCAAGGATGTTTTTGAATACAGGAAATGCAGTTTTGTCCTGGGTATCCAGAAACTGAGCATGTCCCAAAGCTTTGGCATAGCCACTGAACTGCTATGGAAATGCAGAAATCTGACATCATTCCCCACAAAATCCACTGCCCCATCTTTGGGATGGGAAAAATCTTTCCCCATCTCTTTCCCTGAACTCCTTCCCCGCCCTCAACCATCCCGTTTTCATGTTTATGTTAAAAAGAATTTGTAACTCTGGCACATGAGTTAGGCAATCACTTTGTCCATCTTTAATTTATTCATGAAAACTGTGTGAACAGAAAGACAAATTAAAACTGTTTGAAAGCCTTGTGCTTTCAACAGTAAAAGGTCAAAAATTAAAAAAAAAACCACATTATTTTTATGAAACCACTGACATATTAAGCTCTCCTGATTTAGTTCCTGAGATGGTCTTGTGTGATTTTGATACAGTTGAGAGGACTGGAGGAAGCAAGAAAATAAATATTACAAAAAATAAATTTTACTGTCCAAAGTGCAAATACATCCAAGTAATAAATTTTACAATGTTGTATGCATGTGTATGAGATACCACTACACATTACTTATTTTTATTATTTTTATTTATTTTTATTTTTACTGTGTTAAACTTGAAACTTCTATGACAAGATCTTGTCAATGGTTCCCACGTTCTGCTCCTTCAGTAAAGGAGGTGGAAGGAAGGAGCTCTGGGGGGATTTGGGATCTCTGTGTTCAGGCAGCATCCGAGCATTTATTCCACCAGAAGTAATGGAGCAAGGAAACCTCATGGAAAGTTGGGAGAGCTCAAGATATCACCAACGTGTGCAACAGCCAGGACACTTTGTGGGTTTGGTTCCTCAAAAACAGCAGTTGTGGGAGCTTAAAGATTGAAGTTTTGAACATATTCAGTAAAGGTCATGTGAGAAGGTACAAATTCAAACTGGGAGACATTGATTTTATACATAATTTTTTTAAGAGACCTCAGCTTACATGTCTGGAATGATGCCTCTTCCATGGCCTGTAAGTATATACAAAACAGCAAATAGATTATATTGGTGTGGGACAGTAGGAAAAATACAGAAAGATGAGAAAGAAAAGGAAGAAATCTACAATAAAATATTTTACTGGAGCTAGAAAACTTGCCGCTTCTTTAAGTTGTACACCAAAGAGGAGGGAACCAATTTATTGTTCTTTTTCAAAGTCTATGAAGTTTTTGCAGAGTACTGGTAATATTAGTCACAAGAAATATAAGAAGAAATAGGATTAAAAAAAAAAAAAAAAAAAAGGCAAAGCAGTACCCTATGGAGAAATGTTCCAATGTTCCTTCTGCTTTCTGCCCTACTTATCTGTATAGGAAATTTCTGATATTTTAGCAGCAGGGCTGAGGCAGGTTCTGTTTGATTGCAGTTCTTGACACACAAAGAATCTGGCTGTAAAATCTCTTAAAACAACATTTTCCCAGCTAGAGAACTGATGGGAGAAGATGATGGATAGAACGAAAGAGTAAAGTGTGGGAAAGGAATGAAAGAGAAGATAAGGCAAAGGGAAGGAAGAAGAAGGCAAGGAGGGAAAGTTAAATATCAACTGCCTTAATATATGTGATGAAAAGGTGAAAATAGAGGAAGAATGCAGAGGAAATTCACAGAAGGCTCTCAAAGCACAGGGGTGCAGTGAGGGTGGCAGTCTAGGGGAGTCAGCAGATGTATGCCCCTTCCCCATCAGAAAGGATCCACAAAATGGCAGCTAAGATAAATCCTACTGAATTGTCTTCAACAGTCGTACAAAATTATCAACATTGCTAACTTCTTGCCTATTAGATCTTAATAGCAAACAAGCAAAAATCCGGCCTCCCTTTTTTTTTTTTTTTTGAGTGTAGGACTAGATCCTGAAGTATTTTCAGAACTTGCTTCAAGATACCCACCTCAAGGCATCTTGCCATCACATCTGAGAAATTCTCTTTTCTTGCTCCTCATGTTCATACTTCTCAGGTCACTGCACATTGCCCTCTAAAAAAAAGGGAACTCCTTCCTACTTACTGTTGATATAAAATAAGATTAAGAGGAATATAAGATATTTAGATAATTTTGAGGAGACGTTTTAATGAAGGAACTCATGATTAGTTTAATCTCTAACATTAACAACTATTGAGCATGTCAAAGATTTTAGCAGAAGGGAGCTGAGTGCCTTGAGAGGTTTTCCTAGCAAGGAGTTCACAGCACTAGACTTAATTCATCCTATGGATGTGTGAATTACGTTGGGGTTTTTTTTTCCTGCTAGTTGGATAATAAGGCAATAAAGCTTTCTGATGTGTTAATGTGTCAGATTGGAATGTGTTGAACTGGGTGATGAAGATGATTTAAAAAGAGATTTTCCAATAGAGAAGTTGGGCTGCCTGAAACCAGTGGTTTGAAAACACAGTAAAGGTAATGGACCATTAATGATGATGGAATGATGCAACTGAACTGATTGAATAGGGTTTTGTGAGGGATGGTAATATACAGCATAATTTATACAGATCATATTGTTTGAGTTCTCAAATGATACTTTAATTTTTAAGAGAGGTCCTCATGAATTTTTAAAAGATTTTCCCGTTTTCATCCTTTTGTAAAATATCAAGGTGGTACTCACAGCAAACTAGCAAAACATTCCTTTGACAAGTACAGAATTAATTCTAGTCACAAAATTATTTAACTGTGAGTACTGATTGTCATTGATATAAGTCTAAACCTGTTTTCTAGCTACTTCCTTCAGTTAGGCAAAATAGCAAACATGAGTCAGACTGCATGAACATAATCTCAGTTCAATCCAACTGTCACTTGGTCACTGAAATCACGATAATTTTGATTTAACAAGTTATTTTATTTTACTTCATTTCACTGCATTACTCCTTTCAGCAATCATTTTCAACTGACAAGAAACAGCCCTGGAAAGTGTTGCTATTGATGTATATATATATATATACACACATATATACAATTTTTTTATATGTATATATAAACATGCACAGCAGTTGTTTTTTCAACCTGTTTTTTATGCAAGTTCGATTAAGAGGGAAGGAAATGTTACACTTCTGAAGGTATGCCAAGGAAAAAACAAACAACTTTAAAATGTACTTTTTATGATGTTTACCAACTTTTTCCCCCTGCAGTAAAACTATATTTTCCAGACAGAAAATAGAGAGCCTTATGTACTCTTTTCTTCAACAGTATTGGGAGATTTGAAGCAGAACCGTCCTGCTGAAGAAATTCAACCTGGCTCCAGGGGAACAGCCTGAGAGCAGAGGAATGGCTCTGGCGAGCCAGGAACTGTTGTAGTTTCTACAGGAACAAGAGGAACCAACCAGGCTCCAAACAGGTGGGGACTGCAGATAGGAAACAAAGTTGTCCCTGAGCCATGAATGTCACCAGTAAGGTGCAAGACTCCTGTTTTGCCGGAAATTCTATTTGCTGGCTTCTTTTACCATAGTATCCATCATGCTTTACCAAGCACAGGCTGATAACTAGAATAACAAAATAGTGCCAACGTCTAAAAGTGAAGCTCACTCAGAAGTGAGGGAATGACCAGTTCCAGAAAGCTTAATGTGGTGTTTAAAGCCTCTCACATGGGTGGAAGAAAAACTAGAAATGTGTTGGTCCGGAGACAAAAACTTCAAGCGTGAAACAGGACTTTAAACACAATCTCCTTTGGGAAGGATGTAGAGGTCAAGAGTGTTCATAGTATAACGTCTAGAAAATGAGTCCTGAAAACAAACATCGGGATATAAAATCATGGAATCATGGAATGGTTTGAGTTGGAAGGAACCTCAAGGATCATCTCTTTCCACCCCTGCCATGGCAGGGACACCTCCCACTGTCCCAGGCTGCTCCAAGCCCTGTCCAGCCTGGCCTTGGGCACTGCCAGGGATCCAGGGGCAGCCACAGCTGCTCTGGGCACCCTGTGCCAGGGCCTCCCTGGCCTCCCAGGGAACAATTCCCTCCCAATATCCCGTCCAGCTCTGCCCTGTGGCAGTGGGAAGCCATTCCCTGGGGGCTGTCCCTCCATCCCTTGGCAATTGTCTCTCTCCATCTTTCCTGCAGCTCCTTCAGGCGCTGGAAGCCACCGTGAGGTCACCCCAAAGCTTCTCGTGTCCGGGCTGAGCAATGCCAGCTCTGGCAGCCTTTCCTCCCAGCAGAGCTGCTCCATCCCTCTGCCCATCCTGGAGCCTCCTCTGGCCTGGCTCCAGCAGCTCCAGGTGCTTCCTAAAGGCAGAATAGACCTTTAGCTATTTAAGCGACAGTGGAAAAGTTGCATTTGAAGTGCTGGTGGTGTGAAGATGCTTTTTTCTAAGTGGAATATCTGAGGGAAGATATGTATAGGAAATTTAGAGATTAACATATACGCTCAGAGCCCTGAATTTGAGACCTTTGCATCCCAAAGGCTGCTCTGCCTTGACATCCATTAGGTTGTGCTTCATTCCAGCACGCTAAAGGAGGGAGGAAAAGCTCAAAAACCAACGACGTGTACCCCAATCAAAAATGACACATTGCTGTTCCAGTAAAACAAAAGTAAAGGGATTGTCTCGCAAAAAAAACAAGGAACAAAAATAAACAGGTCCCTCCTCTCCTCTTTTGAATGCAGAAATGAGGCTTTTCATGCTTTAGAACTGCATGAACAACCAAGAGGAATCCATGGGGGGTTTCCAAGCCCACCTGTACTGAGAGTCTTGGAAATGTTTCCCTTGCCGGAAAGAGAAACAAGTGCAAGAAGTGAGTCTTCAGATTTGAAAGTGAGAGAAAATCGCCCTTGGATTAATCATAAACAAATGTTAAATATTAGCTTCATAAAACAAGAAATCTTCTAAATTTTCTCTCAAAAAAGAGCAGATAGGGTAAATAATAACAGAAATACGAATCTCCCAGTGTATTTTCAACTGAGTCTCAAGGTCACTAGAAATTTTATCAAAAATTCAAAATGAAAAAAAAAAAAATTCTACTTATTTACTAGACAAAATTAAAATTAAGACAGCCTTAATTATCAGATGTTTCCTTTGGCATTAGATGATTCTTTGACGTACTCAGACATTTTGAAAGAAAAGGCTGTAAAACTAAACTACAAAATCTTGCAACATTAAAAACTGAAGTAAAAGGAAAATTCTTGAAGGACACAGACAGTAAACTATAAAAATCCCACACTAAATGGCCATCTTTAGGGATCACTGAAGCTGTATGTTTACAAATGATGTGCTATATTAACAATCTGAAGTAATTAGATAAACACTGCTAAACTACTCACTTCTGGGGTAATCTGAATGTACTGAAATAAACTGCTACCAAATCAACAAGGAAAGTACTACTGTGAAAATAGCAAACATATTCATAATGGCAGCTGTAAGCACAGAAATGGAGACTGGAGTGTTAATAACACAGCTAGTAAAAGACAGACATGTTTATCTGAGCACTGATAATGCAGTTTATGATATACTTTTATCTATTGAGCACAAAGTGTGAAATGCTGTGGGGGAGCTAATAGTATGAAACATGATTAATCAACACACAGCAAGGAAGGCATCTGCTGTATAAAATACTGTCCACTAAAACATTACGTAGAGCGTGGTAAAAGTAAAAATAAACAGAGCTGAAGTCAGATTGCTAGTGTATAGGAAGTGTAATAAACATGAAGGAAAAGAAGGTTAATGACTATAGATCAAAGCAAAATTGCGTATTTATTGATGAAAATAATCTTAGCAAGAAGCCCAAAACCACTGTGACTAAGAAAACTGATATTTAGCATAACTGACAGTTTAACACTACTTTTCTATTGCTAGGATGTAATCCATGCACCCTACCAGAGAAAATCAATTACTACTAAACCATGTATTTGTGGCTCAGGAAAGGTGCTGCTTAAAAGAAAAATTGAGTAATCTGAATCCCTCTTACTTTATCATCTGTGCATGGCACAGCAGAAAGATTCTGCTGCACAAGTAATCATATATATAATCCCATTATATCAGCCGTGACTGTACATAAGTTACATGTATATCATGGCCTATTTTAAAATATATCTACTCTTTGAAATAGGCTACATGTGTCAGAAATTCTGGCAGGAACTGGGGAGCCTGTTTCACAGGTTTTGAGAGATGCAAGCAAATAAACACACAAACACTTGCTTTTTACTCATCCTGTTGCTTTTAGCGAAAGGATTTCTGTACATAAATATATGCAAGCAATTGACAATATATTTTAAATTTTATTGAAGTCGCAACTTTTTCTTTTTTCCTTAATTTAATCACACTTTTTTAATTTTTTTTTTTTTTTTAAACTGGTTTTTTAATGGCAGAGTAGTCCCTCTGCTTTCAGCAGGAGGGGATTCCAGACTCTGTTTCCAAACACGGACCAGCTCAAGATCAGACTTGGATCTAGAACAGTGCACATGAGTTCTCTGGAAGTGTCAGGTCTCCCTGACATGGGCACAACAGAAATTGTCGCAATCTGAATTCATCAGTGCAGAGTTCATCGGTGCGCAATTGTGAACCTGCTGGATACCATATTATTTAGTGAGAAATAACTTTAAAAGTGAGCTTAGGGACTCTTTTTGGGGCCTTTCCCTGCAAGACCTGCAAGCCCTTAAATCTGGACAACTCAACTTAGACATGGAAATGCTGCAGAGCAACCTGGTACCTAAAGACTGGTGAAAACACCTGAGTTCAGCTTCTTTTTGCCTGTGGAATTAAACAAACAAATAAATAAACAGACAAACAGCTTTTCCAAATCAAGATAAAGAAATTAAAATGTTCATGCCAACCTACCAACCCATCAGGGAAAATGATGCCACTGATCACATCCTCCTGGTAGATTTGAGATTAGGAGTGCCTAGAGAGTGAAAAGGAGGAGAAAGGTGAAGTTAGATTTAATCAGATATGGTCAGGTGGATCTCATTTGAAACAAGAAAATCAGAGCAATTCTATAATTCATGGGGGGAAAAGGTTTGGGAGGAAAGAAATTTGCTGTAAACTTCAAGAGCTTTCCAGAAAGCTGAAGAGGGAGCAGCAGAACTGCTTTGTCTGTGCTCAGAAAGCAACAGGGATGGAAGATTCCACTGACTTTGATTTAAAGAAGCTGAAAAGTGTAAGTCAGCAGGGTTAGGTTCCCTTACACTTCCTGTAACACTGCAGACACAGAGGCAATAGGTTCACATAAAGTAATTAATAATATAGAGACAGAGCTTATGCAGGTGAGATTTGTGTTTGGATAATTAAATTTGGGATGACCCAATGGTATAATCTACGCACCAGTACACAGAAAAGGACAAGGACACAGCTCAGCTGCTGCCATGCACTTGTGTTTGTTAACTCATTGAGATGGATGCAGTTTTGATCTGTCACAGCCAGAACTCTCCCGAGAAATTCCTGGGCACAGGAGAGTCTCATTAGAAGGTATGAGCTCGGGCAAATTTTGTGGGCAAAATAATTTTAATTGCATGAATGAAACCTGTGCAGCTTGTCCATTTTGGACAGAGAAAAAGCCTTGACCTATTTTATTTATTGGTAGAGGCAGAGCCAGTAAATCCCACTAAGAGAGAATTAATGTTCTCTAAGAGCTGGGTATAATGAACCCTGCTTTCCTAAGGACAGAGCTACTGTTAGTGATTGATTTTCACGTCTAAGCATTTGCAAAGAGCTGCTGAAGTTTTACTCTTGGGCTGTGCAATTACAAAATCTCCCTTTCTCTCATTTCTAGCAGTGCATGAGCTCAGCTTTCTTCACGTCCAAGGTATTTGCAGCCCATCTCCTCCCATCTCCTTCTTATTTCTGTAAATAGTAAAAAATGTAATAACATGTAAGACCTCTATTATCTGTGAAACTGGGAAGAATCAAGAGTTATTACTGAAGGGGACAGCTGATAAACAGACAGCGATTAATAATTGTGAAGAAACCAACCCAAATACGAAAAACAGAAATAGGAACATAGGGGAGAACATGGTATATATTGTTCCTTTGACAATATAATAGCATAATCTCTGCTTGTCACCTCTCTGAAATCCATGTTGCTAAACTTATTCCACAATAGCTACTGCATGTTTGCAAGTTATTAGTTTCCAAATACCTCCAATCTCAATTTATGATCCTTAAGTCATTCCAACAGCAGTAGTCTTGACTATTTCTGAAAAAGTGCCACAAGAATAATTTAAAAACAACAGTGCAGATGAACACTACTGTTAAATCCCATTTGTATGAATTTGTTTAAATGCAATCCAACCATCCTTTGTATAAGGATATTTTAAGAAGTTTTCAGGCTACTTTTCAATCAATTCCGTGAATTATTATGAAGTAGTCAAGGATTTGACTTCAGTGGATTTGCACTTATTTTTACACACACACGTATATGAGAATGTGCCCTTCTGACTTTGCAGAAATGACAAAAAGACTGAAGCTATATATTTTTCCCAATATTTTTCATGAGCTCTCTGAGGTTGCTTTTATTTTAAGCATTATTAGGCAAGATTTCTAGAACAGCATATTATACATTCTTTCCCAAGAAAAGATGATTTTTTTTCTTTCTGTATATTAAGTTTTTCTTATGGTCCATATTAATTTAAGTACTTCATATTAAGCCTCAATGAGTATGAATGTAGGGCAGAAATAATGACATGTTTTGTGCACTGAGAGGTTTTATTTGTTCACACTAGCACATCAATGGAATGAAAAAATGTGGATCTTCAAAAGCACTCAGTCCTACAGATTTTTTGCCTTTCAGGTTCTCTTTCAGGACTTTGGTCTTAAAAATCCTGGCCCTGAGACAGGAATTTCAAATCAATACCAAGGCATGTTCCATGGATGTGGTCCCAGCTGATGAGATTCCCTGGACAAGCCTAACTTGAAGATGACAAAAAAATGAAATGGAAGAGCTGGCATTGCAGGTTGGGCTCATCACAGGGCAAAGTGTATATTTGTAATACAACACAGTTCTTTTTTTATCTCCACTTTGATGCTTTCACACCAACAGCTGCAGAAAAGGGTTGCTATTTGTTTAAGTGTGTTGTCCTAATAATAAAAGAATGATGGTACAGAAATACCTTGTAGTTTAAAGCCCAGAGAACAGTGCAATGTTTTACTAGCTATTATTATTATTATTGCTATTTATTATCATTTACAGAAAGTGTAGCTCTTGCTTCAAGATCTGAATAGTCCCATCCTCTCTCAGAAGTGCTGCAAAAGGCCAGTTTTGGTGTAAAATGTGCCTGTACTCTTCCATAGGGCTGCAAAATTCTACAGGAAGAACAATTAAAGTGAGCAGGCTTCGTTAAACACAGAGGCTGGCACTGCAGTCAAACGGCTGCATTTAGTGGCAAATTGTGCCTTATTTTTCCCCCTTTCGTGATTGTTGCAGACATAAAAGGAGATCTTCTTTCTTGTTCTGGCAGAGTTTCCATCTGAGAGACTCATTAAGCCTCTTTCTTACCTCTACAAAAAATGGATTAGTCTTACCTCTATCAGAGTCGATCAAAATTTAATATATGTAATTCTTCTTGCCCTTTCTTTTTTTTTTTTTTTTTTTTTTTTTTTTTTTTTTTTTTTTTCCTTTTTGTATCAGCTCGGATTTTTGTAGGACCTCTCTGCTTGTTTCTCATTCCAGGAGTGTAGAGGACTTTGCATACAGACCACAGCTCCTTAAACTTGTGTAGGTCAAGACCTTTAGGATTAATAAAAGGATTTAAGCTCTGCACTCTTACTGTGATTATATCTTCCATTTCATTGTACCACATGAATGAAACATCATGAGAGACAAGCGGTAAACTTCCCTCTATATTTGATATTCTGTGTTTTGTCAGAGCTGGCTGTGAGATAAACCTGAACTGTGACCAGGGCTGCCAAGCTGTGAGCAGAGATGTGAGAAGAATTCTCGTGTTTTCTAACCTTGAGCAAGAATTCATCATTCTCAAAGCTCTTGATGTGAGCTGGCAAGGGGTGGATGACATAAAATAGAATATTATTTACATAAAATGTGAAATTTTAGAAATGTGATCTGTGCAAGAAAGCAGGTGCCTGAATCCACAACAACATCAAGTTCAGTTTCCATGTGTGTGAAAAACATGAAGTCAGCAGCAAATGTGCTAAATCCTCAGTTCAGGAATAAGACCCTAAAACATACTGGAAAGAATCTTACAATTTTTTATAAAAGTTATATTAAAGTAAAATCTTTTCATCATTACTATTACTACTACTGCTACTACTACTACTAATTTTAAATTTTTTATATTTTAATTTTTGAAATGTAACTCAAAGTGAAAACACTCTCTAAATCCAATACCTGATAAACTAATCATTTCAAGACAAAAAAGCCAGGAAAATTAAAAGATGTAATTATTTTGAAAAGAAAAACTGTAGAACAAAATGTAGATGCTTATACATATCTTGATAATCCTTTGATAATTTCACACTACATAGTACATGCATAAAAACCTTTACTTTTTGCTTTTTACAAGTTTTATTCTGGAGGACTGAACTTTTAAAACCCGTATCTTTCTTTTTGTCTGTCCATTTGAGAATTCTTTTGGATATTTGGACATCAAATAACTGAGGAAATTATGGTGGGAAACCTGCACCACATGTGATCTGCTGGTGGCACAGGCTGGGATTGGAGCTCTCCAGCTCTTGAAAGTAAACCCAGTAATTTCTCAAATCAATTTTAAGAAGTCTTGACTGTTCAGAATCTGCTCAATTTTGCTCTCATTTTCAGGTACAAGTATCATATTAGTGATTGCAATAGTGCAAAATACTATAAATTGATTATACATTTAGTGAAAAAAAGGGCAGTAAATTCTAATCTGTTACGTTACTCTGAATAAAAAAAAAATGCAACCTTTTCACTAATCATAATGAAATTTTATAATATTAGCAGTTTAATTTTGAGCTAACAAAATGAGATTATTAATTTCTTTATACAACATTGTACACCAGAAATGTTTTATTACAGTGTTATTTCCCTTTCTCTTCAGATCTACAACTGTTTGCCATGTAAAATTAAATCTATTATCCCAGAAAATAATTTATTTTAAGAATTTACAGACTATTACATTTCTTAAAAGACCAGACAGTCTTTTTTTCTTTCCTTGAAAATGAAAATTATTTTTCAAATGAGGAAATGATTTGTTGTTATTTAATAAAGAAGTTGAAACTTCGATCAGAAACAGAGAAATCTGATTTGACTTCAGAACTCTTAATTCCAATTTTGGCAAAACATAAAATGTGAAGGAATGGGGAAAAAACTCCCTAGAATAACAAATAATTTCATATTGTGTCTTCATCATAGCAAGCATAATTCCGTACTACAGAGTACCTTGAATATTATACACCTCAGACTGGGGACTTATCTGTGTTCTGAAGCTCCTTTTCATCATGTTAACAGAGTCTAAAATATTCCCAAATTTACAATTATTTTGTTTAGAATTAATAATAAAAGCAGCTTAGTTTCATCTGGCTATACAGGTTTTTTTTCAGCAATATGAACATTTATGAGCACTGTAGTGAATACTTTTGATTTTTCTTTTGGTGCAATTGTTCTAGAGCCAAACTGTACTTTCAAGTCTTTCTGTTACAATTGCAGTTTGGCAACACTAACAAAATAATGAGTTGGCTTTTTTATTTTTTCCAAACCACTGTAATAAACCTCTGAAAAGAAGATTATCTTTGGGAGCAAAGTAAAAATTCACTGTTTACAGCAGGGCACTGGGTTTGCCTCACTTCTTTTTCATGACATTTTGTTGATTTACCTGGTTGTGTTAGCAAATTGCTCTGCTGAAGTTCTCGTTCATAATCTGGATGCAGTTTATTGAATATTTATTCCTCTAAGGCATAATAATGAAAGCTGTGATGAAGGTTCTTTTAACATCAAGGTGCTGTGGGGAAACTTTCCATATTGTGATTACAGGAACTCACTCTAATTGTAACAAGAAATCAATTATTTTCATTTTTTTTACCCTTTCTGGTAAAGGGCTTTGCCATGGTTCTGATATAAGAAATTAAGTTCATCTAAACATATGGAATTTCTTCATTCTATGTCCCAAATCCCTAAGAAATTATTGATCTGAAACCTGACATTGAGGTAAACTTAACAGTACAACAAGAGCTAAATACACTTTCAGTAATTGAGAAGTTCTTCAACTGAAACATCTTATTGTGGTTCATAGATCTTACAACTACAAGACAACAAAATTAACTCTCGTATAAAATCAACCTTTTATATTTCCTGAATTGAAATAAAGTATTAGCTGTAGAAAGAAAAGATAGATTAAATATGTGTTCAAAAGCATTCAGCAACCGAGGTTTCTCTATAGTTTAGGTGTTCTGTTAAAATGGTAGATTTCGCTGTTAAAATGCTTAAAATACATATTTTTTTCCAATCTATGTTATATATATTCAACTTCTTGCCACCCGGTATTTTTGTACTTAAAACTACATCATGGTCTTATGTTTTTTTGTTTTTCCCCAAATTTTTTTATTAAAAATGTTTAAAAAATGTATTATCTGTTAGTTTTGAACCCTTTGACATTCAATAAAACTGATTGGATTCAATTCCTCACTTGAGGGTAAATGTTGTGACCTACTGTATGGGTTTGGCACGGCCTGGTTTTTGGTAGCGGGGGAGCCACAGAGGTGGATCCTGTGAGAAGCTTCTGGAAGCTTCCACCATGTCCGGCAGAGCCCGTGGCTGATGGTTCTGAAGATGGACACACTGCTGGCCAAACCCGGGCCTGTGAGAGAGGTTGGTAACACCTCTGTGATGACAGATTTAAAAAGAAAATTTTAAAAAATTCGCAGGTTTTGCTGCTAGTCGGAGAAGAGGAGGAGGT
>VWPU01008957.1:0-36506 GCA_013398955.1 Callaeas wilsoni
AAGAACCCAAACCCCTACACCAGCCCTGGTATTTTTCCATGTTTATAGATACATTTTTCACTCTCATACACTCTTGTCCGACATAAGGAACCAAATCATGTTCACACACCAAAATCACACAGAAAGTACTGCTGCTTTTCTAATCTGGGTTGGTCTTCTTTGGTTCTTTGTTTTCTGGAATAGTGTGGGTTGTGTTGGTGGTGGTTGCTGGTTGCTGGTTTTCTGAGGGAAGAGGGGAAATTTTGTGGTCAAGTAATCTCACTCCCAGAATAGCCAACTAACTAAAAGTGAAAGAAAAATTTCTGCAAGAAAAGCAAGCACTCAAAAATAGGAGGTGTTAGTGATTCTTTTCTTGTCGTTGTTCTCAAAATACGCTCTAACACCATCATTTTTTTAATCTGCATCCTAATGCACAAAAGAATAAAATGGTGTTTCACTATGCTCTTTTGGGGTTTAACTTCTCTCTTCTCTCACTCCCTGTCAGCTGTTCTGATGCTCAGATTTTGGATTACTCTTTAAAGCAAGGGAGAAAATCTCATTACAGATAGTATAAAAGGGATACAGTGATCTGGGTATGATGATTTCAACAGTTTGCACTTTTACTGCAGTATTTTTATTATTACTTTTAACTCAGTGAAGGTTAGTGCTTTGTGCCAAAATTTGCAAGATGAGTTGCAAATGATGTGAGGCTGGTGCTGAGGTTTTTCCTCTCTGAAGAAGGAAAGGATCTTCATGCATTCCCTGTGAAGAGCACAGCTCCTTCAGCTCTTGAAAACTCAGCTTCTTCACCTCACAAGGACAGCGTGACAATGGCAGAGAAGTCACTGCATCCATGTTTCACTCTCTAACCAGCAGGGCACACTGCAGCGCGCAGAAGCCTGGGCATCTCCTCGTCTCCTCAGTCCTGCTGTCTGACGAAGCCATTTGTCACTTCTCCTGTTACAGCCCTTGGGGCTATACCTTGTAAAGGGCTGAATACTTATAATTTCCTCTGCATTCACTCAGCAGCTCTTGGGAGATCTCCTTGGCTTGCTAATTCCTTTTCATCATCACCTGCTCTTTTTCCATGAACCATAAAGATTACAGGTGATACCAGCTTTTACTCATTGAGTCCAGTCCCCACACACACTGTCAATATAAAGGTGAAAGCTCTGTATCCTACAATCAATGGTCTTGAGCCTTTGAGTCCCCTGAGCTTCTCTATGTTTAGATTATTATGGAAAGAATATCATAATTAAAATTGTGTGAATAAGCTATGATGAATAATTTATCATACAAATTCCTCTATTTTGTCTCTTAGGAACATCTCAAAGTAAATTGACTTCTGTTTGTTTTTTGAGTGGTTCACTGTCCAAGGAAGCATTTCTCTTTCGTGATTAATAGTTAACGCTACCTTTCATCTGGTTCTGACTGTTTCCTAGTCTTGATTGGCCAAACAAGTCACAACGGGATTTACCTTTATTCTAGAATACAGAAAAAGCACTGCCATAAATAATTTACAATGCCATTGCAAAATCTCTGAGTAAAATAATTAATGCTTTTCACTTGTTCTAAGTGAGTGACTGAGGTATCTTTTTACATAAAAGCCTCCAAACTACTAAGCTGCTAAAGACACACATGTAGCTGGTGTCATGGCTGGGTTTACCAGAATACAGGTTGCAGTATCTAGACACTGATCTCAGCTAAACAGGTTGTCTAAAATGTGTCACACCTGCAAACACACACATGTACAAAAATGGACATGAAAAATTTTAATTCATCCTTCATGTAAAAGAAACTTGTTTAAAAATACTGCAACATTAATTGGGAGATTTTTGGTGCAGCTTTAAGTACAATTTCAGTTTAATTTGTTTGTTAGCTGGTAAGTTTGTTGTGCTGCCAGTGATTTTACTCTGCTTCTTACTTTGAAATCAGGCTCTTAGATCATAAAATAAGCATGCAACTACTATCTGCACTGGAAGTGTCTGGTACACTGACAGGAGTTGCCAATTTGTATGCTCAACCTTCATAAATTAGAGAATTAGTACCTTTGAGAGGATATATCCTGAGTAAGTGTAGCAATATTGAGGGGATTCAACTTAAAAGATATCACCAAATCAGTTATATAAAGGAATATTATAATGCACCCGGCAGTATGACTACAGCACCTGTATCTTGCCATGCCTGGTATAGTGAGGCTGCCTAAAGTTCCTGATCCACCATTGTATATCAGGGTATAATTAGATCCACAACTTTAACAACAGTTGTATAAAATAGCACAGTTGAGTTGAAATCAAAGGATGTTCTGAGTTAACTATTTTGCTTATAGCAGTCTTTCTAATCGTTGGGATGCTTTTTTTCCTCTGTCATATTCTCTACTTTGGATTATAGAGTGTTCTTGTATAAAGAAGAGCCAGTATCTTCACAGTTGCCGAATCCAATAATTTACCTTACAGACAAAACTATTGCAGGATATCTATTAATTTCCTATAAAGAAATAATCCCAAAATAAGCCCACAAATGTCTTTCAAATACCTTTTAAAAGCAATCATCTTTCCTCCCTTAATCATAGCCAGAGTCTAATATGTTATTATAGAAATTTAATACCTTTTGTCACAGAAAAGTACTTGAAACACAATGGTAACTGAAGGTGTGCATTTTGATTAATTTTTTGTTCCTGTTGTTGTGATTTAAGTCTAACTTATATGTGAGTTTTCAGCAGGATCGTAAGAAATGTTTTTAAATAGAAGGACTGAAACGGTTTTGAGTTGAGAGCAAAGACGATACGAAAAAATGCCGAAGTGATAAACATTGCTGTCTGTAACATGTTTTAATTTCTGTGCATGGGCATAGAGATATGTGCATGTCTCTTCCTCCTTCTGATTGCCCTGAAAACTCAGACAACCTCTGTTTTTATATTGCTTTGAGTAATATGTGATAAGACAGAAGGAAATTATGAAAACACAGGAGAATTTTAAGTGCAGACTGGAACAGATGTTTCAAATATAGCAAATGTTATTTTAGAATCATTATATCTTCTTTTTGTGCGGTTTGAGATGGTAAGACCTGAAATGTCAAAAATCTAGGGGGTTTTTTGGGTCTTTATGTAGAATTTTTATTACTACAATTAAATTGATGAATTTGATACTGTCTTCCTTGTCTCTCTTATATTTGCACATATACAAAGATGCTTAAAATCACACTACAGAAAATGTTTTATGGCATGTATATTTTAATATTTTTTAAAAGGCATATTACTTGTGACTCTTTGCTATTCTTAATACATGAGTTCATTCCCCACATACAAATAATATAAAAAGGTTTTCATGGGAGCCCTGCGCTACTGTATGGATAAGTCATTCATTGAAAGATGATTCTGCTAGATCTAAAAGCAATGGTTAAGGATATTTGCCTGGAGTACTCTGAAGCATAAAGGCCGTATTTAAACTAGTCCTGGAGGTTGCTCTGAAGGACACCCTGAGGAATTTCTTATGGACAGGATAAGTGACACGGCCTGCCCACATGCTCATCTAGGGAGGTAATGTAGTTTTGTAGTTTATAAGTAAGTTCTCAGAAAAGTTTTTATGTGTTGAAGAGGCCACACCTTGTATGGGTGTAAAACTTTGTAGTATTTGTGGCAGTCAGCAGATAGACTTTACAGTGAGTTTATTCTGCTATAATGCACAACAATCTGTATGGTTCAGTTGGATGACATCAGTTTAGTTTATTGCTAGAAAAAGAATATTAGCTACACTAAGAAAAAGATGTGCATAATCAGTCATCACCAGTCCCTCACTAAGTAGGGATTCAAACTTCCAGTCAAGATGGGAGAAAAAACAGGTTGCTTTGGTGCTAGTAAGTGTGCCCAGTTCTTAGACATCTAGTCTCCTATAGGGACTTGAAGCTATTGTAGAGCAGGCAATGGATGCTGTAATTTAAGCAATGTTTATCAAATCACTAAACGGGATTCAGCCAAGCGTTTTGGCTCCAACCATGTTGCAAAGTAGACAAATTCTCCTGTACAGCACCTGTGACATACGAGAATGACCCAGTCTACTCTGAGCTGTGCTGATGTGTACAGTTGAAATGAAAATCTGGACACCCTGGGCTGCTGCTGCTGCTGCTGCAGGCTGCGAACCTGCAGTGACTGAGGTGAGGGGTGTGAGCAGGACACAGATATAAATACAGCCACCACTGTGGGATGTGACCCACACTTGCTAGGAGTTCTGCTTGTTTGTATGAGCTAAAATACAGCCTGGTATGTACATGCACGAAATGGCTGAAGAACTGAGAAACACCTAAGGCCCTGACTCCTGTGTTTTTTAAAGCATGACCAACTGCATTTTCTTTGGGTTTTTGGAAGTAAATTTATTGCTGTTCCCTTGCAATGAGGACCATGTAGCAAGGCTGTGCCTGCAGAAGGCAGTGCTGCCATTGCAGCACACACATTTCAAAAATGCCTCACGTGCCTTCTAATCAGAAAGGGCTTCTGTGCAGCAAAATGATACCATGATTTCTTGTCTAATACTGAGTTGACTGTCCCTGGAACCCGTGATATAAATAAAACCAACTCATACTAAAATTATGTCAGTGTAGGTATCACCCCTTGAAGCATTAGACCTTCTCATATGCCAGAAGTATACTCATAATTTAGCTGCAGAATATTTTCGCTAAGCTGGTTGATTCTATCGCAGCATTGTGCTAAAATAGCTCCCTTGCTGCTTGTCAGCAAGAAGTACAGGCAGCACACATGCACTTCCAAATGGAATTTACCATTTAAACATGTGCTATACCAGTGTCTTACTTAATATTTATGCCAGTGTGATTTGCATCACTTTAACTGTGTACCATCTGAACTGCTGATTATATGTACTCATGTTGGATTGGATAATGCTGTATGAGCACTATCTTTTTGATTCATTGTATTATTACGCTCTTTATCTGAAGTTCAGCTTCTGCTAACTGCAGACTTTCATTAGTTTGAAGTAGGCTTAAATTCCCTGCTTCTAACAGAATAAGTTGTTTATTTTTATAGCCTTTTTTATTGTGGAAATTTTTTTTCCCTTTAGGTTATTATTGGTGTGACTGTTGTTTTGGTGCAGTCACAAAGGCAGACTTCTCCTTTGACATTCATAGAATCCAGATGGAGAAAATGATGGACCCAACTAAATTTGCTTCATGTTGATGCTTCACCTGTGCAGCAAACTTATGTGTGTGCCTGTGTGATACAGGCTCAGTGTAAAGGAGCATTAACAACTCCAGCTATGCTGCACAGTTCTTTCATCCTTGTAAGTATTGAGCTGTTTTATAAGGTGATATCTTCAAATAGGAAATAGCATTCATACCCAGAAAGGTGAAGGGAGACTGGCAGATTTATTAAGAAATGCAGACTCACCTACAAGAATCTAAGAGAGGTCTTGGCAACATTTACTGTACATCTGCACTAATATACTGAGTGGTCCATCACATTTATTCCTTTAAAACTTTCATTGATATTTTATTTTCAGAAATAAGCAACTTTCCAGAAGCAGACTGGTAGAAGAGTTGGTAAAACACTTGAGACATGAGAGATGTCTGAATAAATAACAAAGACAATAAACTTCAGTTTTCCTCTGGTCTATCAGTTACAGAAAAATGTAACTGAATCTTTCCAGCTTTTGGATGTTGAAGAATGTCAGTAAAGCAAAAATGAATTTTTTACTTTACTTGACACAGGCCAGCAGCTAGTTTGCTTTCAATATTCTTGAAAGTAACCTGAAGACTTCTAAATTATATTTGACTTCCCCTTAAAGGCCTAGAGCTAGGGATTTTTGAAGAATTATGGCAGCATGGCTTCTTTCTTTATCCCCAGCTATCTGTTCTAAAAGGAATACAATATAGACCCAAAGGCTTTATATGTGCTAGTATCCCCTGATGCTGGAGAAATAGGTAGGTACTTTGAAGTAGTTACTGTCTTTTATATTTTTTTTGTCACAGGAAAACCTCTGCATTTACTGAAATAGTTTCTGAGGTAGATAAATAACAATACTTAGTATGATATACACTCCTACTTTAAAATTGCTCTTACAGTATTCAGCTCTTTAACAGTTTCTTCTGTGCATAGAGTATGTTGATGAAAATAAGAGAGGTAGCTAGAGATCAAAACTTTGCTGATATCAAATTTTTAACCCTACTCCTACAGAAAATGTTTTAAATCTTTTGTTGTTGGTTTTGCTCTTTTTTCCTTTGACGTTATTGCAGAAATTGTGTACACAAATGTTTTAGGAATATATGAGTTTTGTATTGCTCCAGCAATTATGCCATATTGCAGAGTGGTTATGCTAATGCTGTACTACTTTTGCATACTAATAGTTGAAATGAGAGCACTGAAATGCAGCTACTTATAACTAGATCTCCGCTACTAGTTTTCCACTACACAATGGGTCTTCATCTTTCTATGTAAAGGATTCTGCTTCTCTTGTATTTGCCTACCTCTATTTCACTGTGTTCCTGTCATTATGGTGTGAGCGTGTACGTCTTTTTGTGGGCTTCTGTCTAAGCATGGAGGGATTTTTATGAGTCTATAAGGACTTACAAAAGCAGAAGCAAGTAATATGTGATATAAATGTAGTTTCTTTACTTTTTTGGTGCAAATTCCACACGCTATCTGAAAAATCCATCATTTATGTACAAAATATAAAGCAAAGAGGATCACCAGATATATGCTTCATACAGAAAAGTAACTGTGCAGTACCTTGAAGAAATATTTTTAGTATAGTAAAAAAAATTCCAAGAAGCTAACTTCCAAAAAGAATTAGTCTTAGCAGCTACAAAGTCCTAATATGAAAACACTCAATGTAAATATTCTGTTGTAAAATATTATATAATACACTGATAATACCCCATCGCAGTGCTGTGCATTATATTAATAACAATATCATGGTATTATCTACATTATGGAATTAGGTAATGTTACATGTATGGCGCTGGTGCTACAAAACTAAAAACTGCTTCCAGAGTCCCCATCTTCTCTTTGAATTTCAGGCTACCGCTACTGGTTTTGATTCATTACCTCCAGTGAAGTAAAAGCACTTTTTAAATTTATATGTAAAGTTTTATTTACAGCACTGGACAAGGTTAAACACAGGCTTTAAGATAAAAATAGAACATTAAAATATACAGAACAAGCAAATATCTGGTATCCCTCTCTTTAGTTATCAGTTAGGCTTTATGTAAGGTAGTCTGAGCTGTGGGAGTCAAACAACCACCTTAACATTGTTTTACTCTTATAATTGCTTTTCAGATGAGTGTCTGTGGCTGGGTATAAAGGTATCTAATTTATGGAAACGTTATATTTTGAGTTTGATCAGTTTCAGGAGACTTTAAGGAAATGTATCATCATCTAGACTTGTCAAAAACTTCAGGTTTTGATTCTCTGTGGTTTGTTTTTTTTCACTTCCAGGTGGTAGGCTCGCAAGCCCCTGAAAAAATAAAAAAAAGAAAAGGGCAGGGGGCAGGGTATATTAACCTCTAAGACTTGAAAATTTTCACATATACTAATATTGAAACCTAATAATCCACAATCTGTCAATAAGAGGCGAAAAATTCAGGACTAAAGCGTTTTTTTCTTGATCAGGTTTTTTGCTACCCTTTTCCTTATGTTCTCTCATTAATCAAACATAGTTACCTAATAATATAGCCAAGTATGTACCTGCATTGGAGTAATCCCTTATTTAAGCCAATTAGATTTGGGAGGAGGCTATTAGTGTGCCATAACCCCATTTGTACCCTAGTCTGGTTGCAGCATTTAGCAAAATAAACATAACCATTACCGAGTGATCTATTAATTATATAACCAATATTTTGTGATTTTTTATTTAGAACTTGTACTATCATAGTCTAAAATGTAGGACTCCCCCTCCCAGGCAAGTGGTCTAGATACCAAAAGCCACTGTTGCCATTCTTTTATTTGACTCAAATGATACTTAATTATCTTAAAATAATAAACCGGCAGCAATGAGGTCATAAACCATCTCCCATTGCAAATGTTAGGTTGGTGGCTAAGACACTACTGTAGGGCAGGTAAAACAGTGTTTCAAATATTCTCTGGCAAAGGAAAGAAATTAATTGAATTCAGGGTGACTACCATGGTCTGTTAGATGAAACTGTGCCAGCATCTGCTCCTCCTCCTTTGGCTGTCCTTTGATAGAAAAGAATAATTCTTTAATGTTTTTTAAAAGGTACTGAACTCTGAGTAATTACTCAGAGCTGTGACTCCCAAGTGAAGGGCAACCAGTGTAAAGGATCTAATTGTTCCTGAAAGGCAGAAGGTTTAAAAGCCCTGTCATGGATGCTTTGTGTTACCTTGGGTAGTTCTCTCTCTACCCATCAGCTTTTGAAAATTGCATTCCTCCTTCTCTGCATTTTATACAAGGAACTAGGAAAGAAGCTGTTCATTGTGTCTGAAATCCTATCAATTGGGGGAATATATACTCAGATTACATGTGAAATTAACTTACTCATGTAAATTCCGTGGCTCGTAGATGTGGGTAATACCAATAACTTTAGAAGGAATACATTAAAAGCCAAGGACTGAAATCCTTCATGGATTGAAACCATGGAAATTTAGTACATTTTACTTTTTTCTCTGGCTTTTATGTTGTTCTTTCTGCACAGGCAGTGGAACAAAGGATATTTATCCTGTGAGGAATACTGGGACAGTGCTTGTATGGAGATGGGATTAGGAAATCTAAGGCATGGTTGGAGATGAATTTGGCAAGGCATGCTAAGAATAATGAGGTACACAGCAGAAGAAAGACATGGGCCTGTTAGAATGGTACCAGAGAAGGTCTATAAAAGTCATCAGATATCCAGAACTCCTCTCCTATGCAGACAGTCTAGGAGAGTTGGGCTTGTACAGCCTGAAGAAGAGAAGGCTCCAGGGACAGCTTTCAATACTTAGAGGGAGTTATAAGAAAGACAGACACTCTTTACCAGTACCTTTTCTGTCAGGAGAAGGGGCAAAAATTTTTAACTCAAATAAAGGCAGATTCAGATTGGAAGTAAGGAAGACATTTTTTATGGTGAACATAGTGGATGAGAGAGGCTGTCCAAAGAAATTGTGGATATCTCATCACTGGAAGAATTCAAAGCCAGGTTGGACAGGGCTTTGAGCACTCTGATCTAGTGAGTTATGTCCTTGCTCATGGTAGGGGCTTTGGAGAAGCTAAGCTTCAAAGGTTCCTTCCAACCCAAACCATTCCATGATTCTGCGATTTTAATTGTAGGATCCTAAACCACAGTCAACAGAAGTTTTCTACAATAATTCCTATAAACACCTGAAAGATGACTGTATTGTCATTTACATTCAAACTTATTCTCAGCAACAACTACTGTTCATGCATTTCCACTGCATTGCTGAAGTTGTATGCAATTTTTTTGATATGTATATTTATATGGGCATCAAAGGGAGGAAAATAATGATGACAAATCTCTATTCCCACAGAATAGGCACGATATTAGTCTAATGCTTTCCCAGCTGTGGGCCATCTTCAAGATAATTCAATATTTGGGTTGTAGGCTGTCATCTAGCAATCAGTCCTGTCCTGCGTGGATGCGAGTGTGCTCAGGAATGGTTACAGCAGTGCCCTCTGAAGAAGGGGGAAATCACAGTTCCTTCCCTGGCCTTGGTTCTGAAATGCAGGAAGGGAAAGTAGGAGGGCGGCTGCTGCTGCTTAATACCTAAACTGAGTTCCTACTGCAGAAGATTCCCAACTGTTTGCCTTCAAGGGTAGTGATTGCAACAGACATGTCACCTATATGTCACTCAGGGATTAAACTAATGTGAAAAGGATTTTCAGCTGCCTTCCCTGTGCCTTTTGTGCTGTTGGATTTTGCAAAGATTACCTATGTAGTCAGGAAACAAAATGTCAGATTTGCACAATAGGGAAATGATAGCAGTGTTTCAAAGAGTAGAAAATCTTGCCTACAAAAGAAATGGAAATTGTAGCAATTTCTGATGCATTGAAATTTGACTAGTTCACAGTGATCTCAGGTCTCTTTGTCTTGTTTGTATTTCTGTGTATGTATCATATGTAATGAATTCACATTTCAAAGTACACCCACAGTACTAATGTGGAGGGTTTTCTCATATTCAACATGTGAATTTCCATTTGTTTCTTTTACCTTTCATGAGTTAAGATTAAAATATGTTGTAATGGGGCAATAGTAGCAATAAACACCATTCAAAATCCTGTATAGAGATGTGATCAAAGTATAGAACAAGGTACTAGAAACTCCAAACTTTTATTCCTCACCTGTCTTTTTAGATAAGCAACTTCTCTGTGTTTCTCCCATGTTACCACCTGGGGAGGATAACTCTTACAAGCCTCACCAGGTTGTTGTCAGCATTAATTATAATGTTTGCAAAGTGCTTTGAAGATAAAAAGTGCTAGGTAAGTGCTAAGTAGTATTTTTATTCCGCTGAAGTCAGAGTAATGTCAAAGAGAATGTCAGCTTCAAAGACTTTGCTGTCAGATCTAGAGTGCTCACAGGATAGATGAAGGTTATTTAATTTTACCTACACATACTGAAATAATAATGATCAATATAATCCTTTCTTTAATCCAAGTAATATTGAGATGCTCGTATTTTAAAAAGCTATTAATACAATGACAAATTTTTGTTGCATGGTTATTAAAAAATGGCTGGATTTCCAAAATCTGCCAATTAGAGCCAGAATTAAATAATACACAAGACATATGCTGTAGAGAAAGCAAATGCTGCTTAAGTTTTAAGGAGGTTGTTAAGGAATCTTCTCAGTCTGAGCATTCACGAGACTCTGGCAGTCACAGTCCCAAGGCCAGAGACTTCCAGTGCTGAGACAGAAGCCCCTTTACGGGGGGCAGCTCCAGTGATCCAGTGAGTGCCCCGCTTGACTCCCTGCACACTCCACTCCCACACAGTCAGACCAGGTTTCCCAACTGGCTAGACCCCCGGTTTCCCATGTCAGAGTCTCAGATGTCTGGTTCCATAAAGACATTTATTCATGGCACAGTAACACAGGAAGAGCCCAAGCTGGTGCCTCTGAGGAGCACACCCAAAAAACGGAAGCCCTGGGCATTTATCCTCTCACAAGCCCTGTAAGTCTTCACCTTCCTCCAGAGTCTTTGGGTCCTGCTCCCTCTTTTTGTCCATCCACCTCGCTGGTCACAGATCTTCATCTCCTTTGTTATCCAAACGGTCGGCAATTCCCGGCTCCTGCTATGTCTCAGTGTCCATTCACCTGGGAGATGTCACCCATCTTCACACCCTTTGTTATCCCAAAGGTTGGCAGTTCACAGCCCCTTGTCTGGGGCTCACACCCAGAGCTCAACCTGCATTTCAATCTGCATCTCAATCAGCAGCTTGCAGCCAGGCTACCTGGACCAGATGTATTCATCAACATAAAGCTTTTTTTTGGGGTGGGAAGAATGGAAGAATATCACAAAGGAGAAGCTGTTCTAACTATGTTTTAAAGAAGAGCTAAGTACAGGTGAAGAAAGAGAAAATTTCAAATGGAGTTTAAGACTTGGTCAAGGTCCATGCTTTGTACAATCTCTTAAACAAGAAGTCAGAGACTATTAGTGTTTATGCTTTATATTAAAGGACTGTAGTAGTAAGATCTAATATGCTCCCCTCACAAATTTTAAAAATGTGGTTTTCAATTTTACTTGATTCGATTTTGGGTTTCATTTTAGTTTCTTTAGAGATTTTTGTTTTAATTTGATTTCTTTTTAAAATTCATACAAGTTTGTTAAAAGTAAGACCTCTTAGTCACCTTGAAAGTTAAAGCTGAGAAGATGAAGTTGTGGCTGCTGGGCTTTATGTGTTTTGACATTTCTACAAGCTTGAACTTTCATATCTTGCTTCATCATCCCTGGCAGGTTGAGAAGCATTTCTAAAACCTTAGCTCCTAAAATCATGAGCCTTCATCTTTTAAAATCATCTCAACCTTTAAAGGAACTTGAGTTTGGATTTGAGTCAAGTAATTATGTATTTTAAGAACTGAAAAGACACTTATTTTTTTCAAATAAATTACTTCATTCAGAAATACATCTTCACTGTTACTATATAACCCTATTCCTTATCTTTCTTTTTCTCTTTCTTTCTCTTTCTTTTTAATTTTCATTTTTTCTTTCATATGACTGTTATTCAGAATTAAATCAGTAAAATAAAATTGATTTAGCACTTAAGCCTGAGTGGTACAGGACCCTTGTTTTCTTCATTGACTTGCCCTGGGAGTGTGAGGTCTCATTATTACATGGGATTTAAGAATAAATATATGAGGAGGCTATGTAATTATTAGCAATCGGAACAAGGCTGACCTTGCTTGGAGATCCAGATGCACAACCAACCTCAGCCTCTAGTGAAGAACTGAGACATGTTATTCAAAGGGAGAAAATCCTCAGTTTCAGAGTTCTACCTGTAGCTGGTGTTCAGTGATGTGTGGCAGAAAAAGAAAACTGTGGGTTCTCCAGCATGAAGATCTTGCTGCATGGCTCATTTCCTTGGCTGGGGAAGAATTCTCAAAAATTATCTCTCAGAAGTCAGGTTCAGAGAAGCACCAGCTCCTCACCTCATCTATTTTCATCCTGTCAGGAAAAAATCCTTACTCTTACCTACCTTACACCAGCAGCAACTAGTTCAGAGGCAGCTCTGTTCCACACCTTCCTACATATGCTCTTGCCTCCCTGTATTGCACGCTGTCTCCTTTGGTTTGAACTGGTCTCAAACTGCAGCAATTCATCTTTGAGAGTTACATGCTGATTGCACTTGGTAAACGGATGTATCTCCTGAACAAGTAGTCATCTTTTCTGTACTTTGGCTTGAGCACACTGCATTCAGTATAGCCTGCTTTTGATATTCCAACTACATAAAGAGCTGATTTGTCTACATTTTACATCCTTATATGTAATAGCATTTTTATTTTAAAGAAGCTTCTTTTAAAAATTGTTTTCACCTCCCCCTCTTAATAACTTTATTTTGCATTTAAATGACTACTAAATTGACTGCCCTGAGTTGGAAGGGACCTATGATGATCATTGAGTCCAACTCCTAACTTCACACAGGGCAACCTAAAAGTTAAACCATGTGTCTGAGAGTGTTGTCCAAATGCTTCTTGAACACTGAAAAGTCTTGCGCCACCAGTGATTCCCTGGGAAGCTTGTTTCTGGTATTCAGGCATCCTTTCAGTGAAGAACTTTAACTACCTCCTAACCTGCTGGAGTAAGAGGAACACAAACCATTTAGCTCACGGCATCAGAGCATTGTGCTAACAGCACCAAGGTTGTGGGTTTGCTATAAACCATTCACAATTAATAATCCTTGTGGGTCCTTTCCATCTCAGAATATTCTGTGTTTATCTGTGATTTCCTACATACTGCTTCTGAGTTAACCTCATTATGTGTGTACTATTAAGGTTATAAAGTGATTCTGCATTAGACTTTCTTTCCTTTCTCTTAAATTGAGTGCTAAAGTTGGTAGACAGGGTTCGTGCACTTCCCTGTTTTAACTTCCAGGCTTCCTGCAGCCCACAGACTAGGTTTTGAGATATAATCTGAATGTTTTGTGTACTCAGAGCATGACAGTACAAGCAGATTTGGGGATTTTTGATTATATCTAAGTGCCATCACAGAGAAATGTGACCTTCTTTGACCAGTCTGCTTCAGGCTGAAGAATACTTGTGCTGTTTTCTTCTATAATCATGGGGCAGCTACATTTGCAGTGTCACAGAAGGGCAGCATAATTGATTTAGTCATTGAAGATTGACAGAAGAAATATATTTTAAAAATGTGTCTTGGATAAAAATCTCTCCTTGCTTATATCTTCAACTTGCCTTGTGAGTCCCTTCATTACCTCTTGGATTTCCAGCTAACAGAAGTAGAAGATGCTGCTCTCAGCACAGTTTCTGCTGCGTGAATTTTCTGCAGGCAGTAGCAGTCGCTAGTATATCTTGTCCGTGCTCAGAGCAAATACCAGCTGTCCTTGCCTGCACCACTCTGAACCAGCTGGATGCAAGCCAAGTCTAAACTGGAAGCCATGTAGCTGTGTTAGCACGGCACTGAGCCGGAGTGTCACACGAGCCTGAAAGCCCTGTCTCCCAGCAAGGCTTATTAGCTGAAACTCAGTGCCACGTTAATTGTACCTCAGCATCTTCTGGTCTGCTGCTGGCTTCCATTCAGCCAGCCTGGAGTGCAGACAAATCCAGTCACGACTGCCTGTAAAACGCCAGGTAGTTGCAACCCATGTTTCTTCACACAGCAGTCAGCCTTCCTTTCCCTAAGCCCTCTTTAAAATTAGACAGCAGACATGTAGTAGAAGCCTTGTGCTTAGAGGCTTATCCCTCTAAGGAAGTGGCTCTTAAAATGTCTGGAGCCAAGTAGGGAGTATGCTTTCATAAATATAATGTTGATAAATAACCCCAGCTGTTTCTTCAAGAACACTTATCTGTCATTGACTTTCTTGTTCAATGTTGTAAGTGTTTTTCTCTAGTCATTTGGATTCAGGTGAAAAAATGTACCCTTGGCATATATCACTTGAAGAATTAATATTAAAAGTCAAACAAACTCCAAAATATATTTATGCTTCTGTGCATTCCAGAGATATAATTTAAACTATTTAAGTGCTGTGGAACATACTATATCATACTGTATTTAATGGTATAACATTCATTAATTAACTTCTGAGTGGCAGAAGATCTCATAACAGCAATTTTCAGGTATTGTGTAGTTTATTGTAACTATAAAATTTATTATTGGCATGTTAAAAGAAGGCAGGAAGCCTAAATAATAGCTGCTTTAAGGGAATATTTTAACTAGAGTATTACAAAGATTATTGAATTAAAAAAGTCTGTTCAGAAGTTGAAGAGTAATTTGCTTTGAAAACTTTCCTGCACGCTGAGTGAACTCATAATTCTAAATGTTTATTTCTGCATTTCAAACAGCATAGTTTACTATACTGATGAAGTAGCCACAAGGTAATTTTCACATTTCAGCAATGGAGATCTTATCATAATATCCAAAAGGCACATACTGTGCTGCCATCTGCTTATTTTTTTTTTTATTAAACTGAATGTGAGATCAAACTTTTTAAAAAATATGTTATTTAAAATATTTATCATCACTGAGCATCTGTGCATGGTAAATATGGATTAATCTTTAGCTTACAAAAATGTTTTTCTCAAAAACATTTTTTGATAATTATGTTTTACAATCACTTTCTTAATCCTTAAACACAATGTGCTTTGCTCTTTTTTTGTTTTACAAAAACTGTTTTTAGTTTTAATTTGGTTTATTTGCCAGAAACCAGCATATATTGTAAAGTGAGGGTAAAACACACAGACACACATACACAACACTACGAAATGTCGAGACAAAAAATGAAGCTTATGAGAGAGGGGAGAAAAACTTGTAGAACCTAAGACAGAGTAAAAACTTCATTCATCATAGGACTTCTGCTAGCAGAAAAGGAAGGACAGAATATTTATAAATGTGATGACAGATAAAAAGGCCAACAAACCTGACTTGTTTCAAATCATGTCTGTGGAAATCAGTCCACCAGAACTTCTCCAGTGAATGAACATTTTAGTTTCCAAACCTTCTAGACACATCTAGGATTTTCTTGAGGACATGTTATTTTTATCTGGTGCTTAATGAATATCTCAAAAACTGTATTTTCTCCATCACTCTAAAATGATCATTTCTACTTCACCTCCTTTTTTTCTTAGTACACAAAGTTATTTTAAACCTTATGAGAAGACAAACTTATGATTTACTGTTGTGTCAACTCCTTGAACAAAGAAAAGTTTTCCTTTGTCAGATAGTGACTCAGTGAAAGGTACAGAAAATATCTGTTCCCAAGAGTTGATTTTCTGACTTACTGCTGGAAAATGTACTTTTATTTCATTACACAGCTTTGTGGTTTGTTCTGCCTTTTGTATAAAGGTCCCCCAGTAAAAAGAAAAATAATCCCAACATTGATAAGGTAGGTACCTGGCTGCACTGCAAAGTGAGGCCAGGACTATCAGTTTCTGGAAGAGGCTTGGTTTTGGTGCACAGCCAAAAATGGGAATCTGTAAATGAAATGTGCAGTATGCATGTGCCTTATTATTGCTACATAAAGCATTCATAGATTTACTTCAGATTGTCTGTTGTGTTTATGTAAGACAATAGAATACAATTCCTAACTCTTTACTAGAGACACATAGAAAATTATATTAAATACCTTAAAATTACTTCCAGAATGATAGCAGGCTTTTCTTATAGATAGCATAATTTTTTCAGTTTCTGTTCCAGGTCAGATATTTTCCCACATTGTGTTCTTTCCATCTCCTGCTGTATAGGATGTCTTAGAACTTCTGCTTGGATCAAGCAGGTGAGACTTAGGACTTAAAGGAAACTGTATGGAAGAGCAAGTGGAGACAGAGCTATCCTCTGGGACTCCCTGAATGGTTGTAAGTGCTAATGGTATAGACACCTGAACTGCACCCCTGATGACCAAATACATGATAAGTTCTTAGCTATTAATAAAAATGTTTAAAGTTGATCATGAACACTGATTCTAAGGAATTTACATAATAACTCTTCCTGCTCCCTCTGCCCTTTTGATCTGTTTTCTCTGCAGTAAGAACTTCACCTTTCCCTTACACCAATATATCTTTTTCTTCCCTCTTACCAAAAGAAGAATGGGGCTATAGATATAAAACCTGATGAAAACTAGCAGACTATATGCAGGTAATTCAAGAGACCAGTTTCTGCCTCTGGAAGGGACAAGTTACAGGTTATATCAACCCGTACCTTAATTCTACACAAGTTTTAAGAACCTTGTGTTTTGGTGAAGTTGGTCATCTGGAAGGGCACAAGATATCTGGCAACAGCATAAAAAAAAACCTCCTCAGAGGCTTAACAATAACTTTACATGTCATAGATTATATAGATTTTTGAAATGACAGTTTTTAATTTTGAGGTCTCTGGTAACATCAGGCATGGCGTTGGAATACACAATCTCTAGAGGTAATTATCACTAGAGCCATCTACTGATAATTACTGGAAACAGTGATCATCAAGCAGAAAAGACCATCACAGTGGCATTCCACTTTCCCCACTCTCTCTACCTTTAATATCTTGCTCTTATGGCGCTATTTTCTTCAGTTTTCTTTCCTATTTTGTGCTTTCATAAAGCTTTGCATTCTTCTCCAATGTTCATGAAACTATATTATACAGCACCATTTGATGTAGCAAGAACCACGCAACACAGCAAACTCTGTCATCCCTCTCGGCTCTGTTCTGTCATTCGAAACAAAACTGTATTGAAACTTACTCATAATGTTACACTTTCAATTAATATAAACAAATAATACCTTCACTCTGTATGAAAGCATGAGGAAGTCAGCTTTACTTACAAACTAATTCTACTTTTTAACTATCAGACGCAAAAAAATACTGAAGATCTTTAGCAGTATCACAAAATATTTCTCATTTGATATTTGATTTTATCAAAAGGCAATAAATCAAAAAATTTCAGTGATGTCTTTTCATACAGAAATTCCCTCCATACAGTAGATTACTCTAAATTATCACAAAGACCTTCTCAGTCTTACAGTTTATGTTTCTTTTAAAAGCTTATAAAAGTAGGATCTGGAAAAAATAATGCAACGGTTCAAAAGTCACGTTTTCTTTGCATTTAATGTAAAGATAAGCATAAAAATATTTTATAATCTTGAACCGTTTACTCAGATACCTCCTTCCCCAATGCTGAACTTCTTCCTAAAAATTTGACACTATTGCTTCTACAGAAACAAAATTATATAATACTTATGAAATAAGAATGCAAGGAATACTTGCTAAAAACCACCAAAACTCAAAAAAGGAATAAAATGAAGTATTTTGTGAGCTTTCATTATGAATGCTTCATTACTTACTGCCTGCTTCATGACTGATGTGGATACAGAGCTGTTGAATCAATTTGTGATTTTAGAGGAAGAACTGATTAGAAACAATGAGGATGAAATGAGCATTAATGATTGTTAACTAGTGAAATATTTATTAAGGTTGACACGTCCAAGGCCACCTAAAGAAAGCAGATTTCCTGCCATTTTAGATAATTCTGAAAGTATTAGGTCCCTAAAATATTTGACCCTCACACTATATATGCTACAGAACTAGGATTATTTCCTCTGAATTATAATATCCAAGGGCATGCACACAGGTTTGGAAAACTCCTGAGAGCCTTGAAGACTGAAGAGCTCTAGAGCAGACTATCCAGGACCTTGTTCACAGTGAAGAAACCCTCCAAGTTTCTCGACTGAAGAACCTTAGTAATTCTCCCAAGTATCCTCCATAATTGCTCATTACTTAAAATGAACTGATGAAATGAGGAAAGAAGAGTTAAAATTTTTGAAAATTAAAGATGTATCCTAGTTACTGGTAATTGAAGCCATGATTCTATGTATGTAGAAGCCACGTATAGTTCCAGCTACAATTCAGGAATTCCTTGAATCAGATATTTAGAACTGTGGAAGCTATACCTGGAAGGTATTCCTATTGATTTTTTTATTTTAATATGCTTTTTCCTGAATGTTTACTTTTGTCCACTTTTATAGATAGAATGCTGGCCTAAATGGGTCTTTGTTCTGATCCAGTACAACAGGTCTTGCTAACCAGGTGGACTTTTAGGAATAAGATCTTTAAACAGTGAGGACTTCTCAACGCTAATTTTAACAAAACAGGCATTCTGTCATAGCATTTCTTGCATTCTGCTGAAATCCACAGGAAAGAAATTGCTTTACTGTTGCCCCCCACTTGGAATGCTAATAAATAAATGATACATTTGGCAGTGAGTGCTCTCCCAATCTCAGTGACTGCTGGTAAAATAAGAGGTGTCCTGCAATCAGGAAGGTATTTTTAGTTAAAAGAACTGCAGCATGAAGTGTGATGTTTTCGGTCTAAAGTGTCAGAAGCAAATCATTATTAATTCTGACCTCTCTGCATTATGCATCTTCCTGATCAACTCTCTGATAGTGTTGCTCTGTCAGACAATGGAGCTTGGGATTCAGAGTAAATAGACCTGCCAGAGCAGGTTTCCACCGTGACTGGATCAGAGCCTGGAAGTCATTCTACAGTTTCTTCACCATAAAATTCTTCTCAGTGTCTCCTCAGCCTTGCAAAAGAGAGTTAAACATATCCTGCTCTGCAGCAATATTACAGTTTTACTTGTTGCTTAACATTTTCACTGATGCTTTCTTCATCATCCTCTGGGCACAAACATTTTAGTATTTTAAACCATCTGTTAAATTAACATACTTTTAAAGAAAAATATGCTTTCATAGCTCCTGTTCAGCTTCTTTTACAAAATGCACATTTGCAAGCTGTGTAGTGTCTATGGTATCTACTCTGAAAGCGCCACCAATTAAGATTTGTGACTATTGAACAATTTTATTCTTAAAATTCTGTAGACATGAAATTAAGATGACATTCTTAAAACAGAAGCGATGCCACTTTTTCTTTCAGCTTCATAGAAATTTTATATTCAAGCTTAAGGACCATTTTGCATTTAAAAGACATGTATGTGGAGGTTATTCATAATGCTATCCCTCTCAAAAAAACAGTCTGAATTGATTAATTTGGTCTCCAAGACAACAGCCATGGTTTTCTTATGCCAAACAAAGGTTCTAATTAATGTCATCTAGGTATCTGCAGGCATCATTGCTGATCTATGGTCTTTTGTGTCTGATCTATCTGAAAAATGTCTGTGTTCCATGAACAAAGGGAAGATATGTCCATAGTGTGAAAGTAAGTGAACAGATGAAAGTGAGAATAATTAATTTTTTTTTTAAAAAAGGTGATAGTGACTTTTTTTGTCCTCTTCATACTTCTGTTGATAATGTGAAAATGGGTCCTTTAGACTCCTGACTATCAGTTGCTGTTCTTTTGTACAATGCTGAATGACCATTACATTTGATTTTCTATGAGTTTTCCTTAGGGTTTTGAGGGCACTTCTGTTCCCTTGCTTAGCTTCTTCTGAAGGAGATCCAGTGTCAACATCTGGAGTGCATACTCAGGATATTTCCATTGCTTCCTTCCTTGTGTGCAGTAGTAAATTGATGTTATGAGTTTTTTTTTTTTTTTATTTTGATTGCTTTGTGGAACTTTGTAGAGAATGCCTAGAGGGTTTGGTGGTGGTTTTTGGTTTTTTGGGGGCAAGCACTGTGGTTTTTCTTTGGAGGTGGGAAGGTGTTTCGTTAGTTGGTTGGTTGGTTGGTTGGTTGGTTGGTTTTTTTGGGGGGGGTTTCTTAATTTGTTTTGTTGTAGTTTTTTCGTTGATGTATGTTTTGGATGTGGTTTGGATTCGTTTGGTTTGGTTTGATTTTCTTCTGGTTTTTTAGCATGTTTTGATTGTCTGACAACATTATTTGAATTTACTGCTTTCACGTCTTACATGGATTGGCAAAGACGTGAGATGGTTACTTTTACTTTTACATGGCTTTTTGGGGTCTTTTTTGCTCTCACTTATCTTGTTATAGTATAGTTAAGTTCATTGTAGAGAAAGATAGTTTTTCTGCTGTGGCATTATGATATTTTATTTGGACTGTGTAGGCACTCGAGAATATAATTCAGTGGAGTATCCTGGGATGGCAATGCAGGTTGCTGTAGTTTAGTCTTAAGTGCTCACACTCATTCTTGGTCGTAGCAGTCCCGAATAGAGAGTATCAGTTTTATCTCCTTTGAGTAATGCTTTCCATACTGTGACTCTCAGCTTAGACCAGTGTGTTAAGAGTATAGAGATTTGGGAGAAAATAAACCCCCTTGCTCCAGCTGGTCCTAAGGAATCAGAGGAGCTGGGTGCAGCTGGGCTTAATTTCTGATTAGAACCAGTTCAGAAGTATAAGTCTGGTTGTGTCCAAAAAGACCCCAGATGCATAAATAGTATGGGCTACATTCTAAGTCTGGTCTCATTCGCAATGAGAGTCACAAATAGTGAGTTTTAACCAATTAAACACTAAAAATCTGGACGAATTCAAAAGGAATTTTCAGGAACATGGTTTCACCAATGGTGCAGCTTATGGGAGCAACAGGTTATAGGTTCTTCCAGGCTACTGGTGATAAATTTATGGCACATGCAAAATATAAGTGTATAGCACTGTGAACAAGAGTTCCTGGGTATACTCCAGTGCAAAATCCCATCATACCCACAGAAATCCCATCACCGCATATCTCATGAAAATCCCTTTACCATGTCTCTCATGACATATATCATGGCTGTAGGCCTCATTCTCAGACACTGTCATAAAGCACATTTAGAGACCTCTGGAAGATAGATATTTACCAGTCTCAAAATGTACAGCTTATTTAGACAACTGATTTTTGAAAAGAAAAAAAGAGGGAGAAAAAATATATGGATGTCAGCAACCCAGCTCTTGGAGTAGAGGAAGGAAGTGAGAAAATTTCAAATAAATTGATTAATTCCTTTTTTCACACGAATACAATGTTTGAAGGCCACTTCAAGGCATAATGATTATCATGATTCTGGACGCCATAAAATCATTTCAGACTGTGGAGATGAAGGATGCAGCACAGTTCAGGATGTAGTGGTAATTTAGCACAGCTGATAGTTTCTTGGGGCATAGGGAGAGTTGTGAGCTTTCACTTTTATCCACATATCTAGAAGAGTGCAATGAACAGGCAGTTCAAAATAATATCCTGTATAAGCCATACAGAAAAACTCACTGTTTACTCCTGTGAATGTGTCTAAGTATGAAATTCCATTAAAAATGGACAAGAAAATACTAGAGTTAATTTCTGTTTCTGAACGGTCCCCTTTTTTTTTGTGCTTGCTTACTTGTTTCTTTTTTGAGGCAAAATAGTGGATTTTATTAGTTGATGCTTTTAAGTGCTCTCCACTCACCTCCCTCCAGTGAGGCCATGCATTTCCATCCAGGAGGGCTTTGCCTCTTTATTACTTGCTCTGATATGAGCAGCAGCCCATGGAAAGGACTACAGTGAACCATATAACATCATTACTATTAATGGGCTCAGAAAGCACAGTCCATGAAAATACACTAGTTCAAGCCTGAAAAAAAAATAGAGGTTTTACCTCATCTCATTCAAATGATGAATGAAAATGCTGAACCATTTCTACAAGACGGATGAACACTCTGAACTGAGGAAGGTTGTTCAGGCAGACTGCATGTGTGAAACCTACGGTTATGAAAGATGACTGCAGTATCTTTCTGTATCAGTATTAATGATGCTTATAATGCATTCCTGAATATACACATCTGCTTACAGATATAGATAGATTTGAAGGCATGTCATGCTTTGTGGCTTTTTTCTTTAACTAATAGATTAGTGCAAAAGGCTGCCATAGTTCAGCTTCGTAACTTCACTAATGTAAGTTGAAAAAGTTTGGTTATCATTTGACAAATGTTCCTGTCTACATCAAATCCTCTGAACCATGTAAATTTTTATCTAGAGATGTGTCAAAGTACTTGAGAATAATTTGGGCAGCTGGTGAACTGTTACCCACTAGTTCACAGACAGAACTTTCACCTCTTCCTTTCTTTGCACTTCGGTGAATTTGGCTAGAAAAAATTGTTAGCACAGTGGGAGAGGCTTGGCTTCACTAAAATATTTTATTTGTATTTTAACATGCTTTTGTTCTGTAGTCACAAGTGCACTGACATACTTATATAGTATGCCATGGAACTGCTGAGATGGTAATATAATACCATAGAATATATAATATTACTTTTAACTGATTAAACTGGTGAGTAAGAGATCTATGTGAGCCATGCTTTAGTGTTCTCTTGGTAGACCAGTCCAAGCTGACTTTTTGGATTGTAGACCTTCTTAACTAGCAGAAATACTATGAAAAGCTGGCAGCTTGGGAAGCAAGCACAAGAGATGCAATGAAAAGTTTCCTATTCCATGTCCTACTGGCATCCCCGACCTTGACCCAAAAGAAGTATTGCAGTTACCAAGGCACAGGAAGCTGAGAGTAAGTTCAGTAGTTCCTCACCAGGGAAAGAAGGGCTTCAGGCAGCAAAATTTCCACAGTGAACATTAAATTCACAAAGCTCTCAACTCTGAGCCTAAAGCTCTCTGCCTGCTAGCACTGCAACTTCTTGTTGCAGCAGGTACTGGAGTACTCTTTCTTAGGCATATAATTTTATAATTAGCATGCTGTTGTTTCATTGGATACTGTCTGATTAAGATTTTATACTTGCAAGTATTTATAGTAAATAGACCAAGGAAAATTGTCTTTTCTCCAATTAGTTCTTATCAGGCTAGAATAATTACATTCTGATTAGGATTTCCAGTTGAGTCACTGGAAATATTTTATATTTCCTCAATATTTATATTGAGGAAAAAAAAGCAGGAACATATGTTCTAATCGACAGTGATTTGGGCTTGAAATCATTTGAGGTAAATTCTGACAGACATATCTTGTGGAAGGAATTTTTGAACCATCATATCAGCTTCAAACAACTAGCATTAAATTGAAGAATATTTTTTAAATTAAGCTTATGCTTTCAAAATAACCTATAAATTTGGACAGGAGTTGCATGAAAAACTATCCAGAGTAAATGATGCTGGTACTGTTTACCTCTTCAGCAAAATATGTCAGGCTCAAACAAACAGATAAAATGATCCAGCCTTAGAACAGACTGGGAGTAATTCTTCATGGATGGCAAACAGAGATAGCAGAGATTCTTTCAAGAATAAAATTATATTGTGACTTCATAGGTGGAGCTGCTGCATATGATGGGATTTTTTACAAGGGCATTACTGCCAAATTTTATATAACACAAAATACCGCTTTGCTGAAAAAAATGCGAAGTGTAGGAAATAATGACTGTCTACATAACAAGAGAAGCTTGACATATTTTATGATGTCCAGGCATGAATAGTGGAAACAAATATTAGGTCTCTAACATTCTAAGCAGAATCTGATGTACCCAGAAGGTAAAATGTACACCAATAAAAGGCCATTGATTTTGCCACCAAACTGGGGCCAAATCTCTCACAAAATTAATTCATTGAGCAGAAACTGTTACCCATTAAGACAGTAGAAATAGCTCCAAATTGTAAAAATAAATATGTGAAAATTAATAGTCATAATTAAAAAGTTGCAAAACAAAACATACAGTAGAGAAAAAATTATCATGAAATGTCAAGTGAAATAGATAACAGCTCAGAGCTCACTGTTTATGAAGAATTCATTCCAATAAATCTCTTAGCTATGTCTTTCAAATATTTCCTGTAAACTTCTTGCAATATATATAGACAAACAAATTAAGAAAATATTAAATGTACATTAAAATAACTGAAAAGTTAGTGAATTAAATGAGAACTTTTGTGCAACAGAATATTTTAGTCAGCTTTATTAAATTTGCCATGTTTTATTGCAATCTTGTATGAATGCTAGGGCTAGAACAAACAAATGCCTGTCTAGTCTAAACTATATAATTGGAAATTCTTTTATCACATCCTGTCATTTGTGGTCATGCAAGTTTATAAATATATCTAGCCTTAACTTAAAAATGTAAAGTGATGGCAAAGTCACAATATTCCATTGCAATTTTTTTCTTTAATTAAGTAAAAAAATGTGTTTCTGATTCACTTTTACTATTATATTCTGGCTAAACAGATGGAAGGTCCCTCTAAAATTTTTTGTCTGCTTCCTGTATCAGTGTTTACAGACCATGATCAGTACTCACATTAACCTTTCATGGATTTGATAAGATAAATAGATTTATCTCTTTGTAGCCCTCATCCTGTGATGGCAATGTTTGAATATAAAACGTAATTGGCAGCTAAAATATAATTGATTAGGGTTAGCCTCAAAACTTTTTTGCCAGACACTGCTGAGAATGTTAGTTCTGTAACTCATGAGAAAAAGCTCATAGAGTTCTTGATTCTTTGACTGATCAACTTCTAATATTGTTTTTGCTATGACGCAGATATACATCCTCATCTGATAATTTGCTGAGTAGTGCAGCTGACACACCTGAAGGATGGGATGCCATCCAGACAAACCTAGACAGGCTCAAGACATGGGCACACTTGGACCTCAGGAGGTTCAACAAGGCCAAGTGCCAGGTACTGCCCCTGGGTCAGGACAAACCCTGTGATCAACACAGGCTGGGGGATGAAGAGGTTGAGAGAAACCCTGCCTGAGAAGAACTTGGGGTTGCTTGTGGATGAGAGGTTGGACATGACCCATCAATGTGCCCTCACATCCCAGAAAGCCAAATGTGTCCTGAGCTGCATCCAAAGAAGAGTGGGCAGCAGGGTGAGGGAGAGGATTCTGCCCCTCTGCTCTGGTGAGACCCCACCTGCAGTGCTGCATCCAGCTCTGGAGTCCCCAGCACTGAAAGGACATGACTTGTTAGAGCGAGTCCAGAGAAGGCCACCAAGATGATGAGAGGGATGGAGCGCCTCTCGCACAAGGAAAGGCTGAGAAAGTTGGGTTTGTTCAGCCTGGAAAAGAGAAGGCTTTGGGGTGACCTAATTGTGGCATTCCAGTACCTGAAGGGAATCAAAAAGAAAGATGGATGGACTTTTTACAAGAGCAGGTAGTGACAGGACAAGGGGGAACAGCTTCAAACTGAGAGAGAGAAGATTTAGATTAGATATTAGAAAAAAATTTCTTTACCATGAGGGTAGTAGGGCACTGGAACTGGTTGTCCAAAGCAGTCATGGATGCCCCATCTCTGGAAGTGTTCAAAGCCAGGCTGGATGGGCTCTGAGCAATTTGGTCCAGTGAAAGTTGTCTCTGTCCAAGGCAGGGGGATTGGAACTAGATGATCTTTAAGGTTGCTTCCAAGCCAAACTGTTCTACGATCCTCTGAATATTTTCACCAAAATCCAGATGCCACATGGAATGAATGTATACAAATAGTTATTGCGGTTTTTCAGTAAAATACTTATTCTGCTTTTATAATTGTCCAAGCAAACAGAAGATACTTAGCCACTTCAGTCACTTATTTGTGTCTCCATCCAATTGTCCTCATCTCCAGTAAAAGACAAAAGAAATAGCTAAAAGTTCTTACCTATTGTATACAAATCTCATCATAGAGATTGATCGTGGTTTGACACTGCTTAGAAGCCAGGCATCCATGAAAAAGCATTTACTCATTTTCCTCTGCTATAGTTGAGCCGAAGAGGGGGAAAGAAAAGACCAAAGGGGCTCATGAAGTGAGGTACCGATTGAGAAGAAACACTTTAAGGGCAAAACAGGCTCAAAACCTAAAAAGTATAATGATAAATTTATTAACAGAATTAAAAGAGGATAATGAAAACTAAAATAAACCTTTAGAATACCTTCCCCTCCCAGCCCTTCTTTCTTTCCCACCAACAGTGCAAGGAGACAAAACATGAGGTTTTTAGTTAGTTTGTCACTTCTAAATANCTTCACTTAGGGAGAGGAGTCTCTTTTGCTATGCCATGGGGCCCTTCCCATGGGAGAAAGTTCTCTGTGAACTTCTCCAATGTGGTTCTAATTCTCACAAGTAGAAGTCCCACCCAATCTGATGCCATGTGAGTCCTCCCCACGGGCAAACAGTCGTCCCACAACTGTTTTTTCGTGGGTCATTTTAGTTCATGAGTATAGTCCATTAAGGATGAGCTGTTCTAGTTTGGAAGCAAGAGTCCTCTATCCCTGGAAGCAAGAGTCTTCTCTCTCTGTTCAAGTTTCTCACTAGATTACAGCTTTTCAGCATTCACACGCTCCAGCGTGAGTATTTTTTTTCTCACGGGCTGTGGGTAGGCTTCTACATTCCCCCATGCACTTTGTGAATTACAGAGAGAAACAGTTTGTAGTATTATAGTCTTCACCATGGCTTGCAGAAGAGTCTCAGCTCTGATGCTGGGAGCACTTCCTCTCCTTCCCTCTTTTGCACTGACCCTGGTGTCACCATGTTCTTCTCCTCACGTGTCTTCACCTTTTCCTTTTCTGACTCGGGAGAGAATTGGTGTCCGTAGGTTCTTTTGTTCTCAAGTTCTATCAACTGAAAAGTTTTTATAGAGTTCCGCAGCGCTGAAAGGTTGATCCCATCCAGGCACCACATCGGAGAATCGCTCGCCATGCCTCTCGCTGCTGGTGACATGGTCCCCACTGGCACGGCATGAACTGCGCTGGCTGCCGGCTCCTCTCAGCATTTCTCTTCATGCGAGGCACTGAAAAGGAAAAGCTGCTGCCGCCGCTTCTGCCCTTCTGTTCTCAGTATGGCTGGCTAAAAGCAGCTAAGCGGATAAAATTCATTGTGAGCCATGCCGAGACGACAGCAGCTGCATGGTTCTACCCCGGCCATGTGGCCCCAGCCACGCCAATCTCAGCCGCGCAGCTGCTCCCGTCCGCGTGGACACTCCTGGCGCTGGTCCCAGCCTCATGGTCTCAGCCACGTGGCTGCTTGCGGTGCCGGGATGGCCCCCTGGAGGTATGACCTCCGTGGCTGCATTGCGAAAGGTCCAGGCTGACCCCCTCCCCACTCCTCAGAGAGGAGGAAAAAAGCGGAAATACACACTTTTTTTTTTTGTTCTTAAATATGTCATCACAGAGGCGTTGCTAACTCCCTAATTGGGCCAGCCAATATGTCAATCGTCAGAGCCTTCAGGGATTGGCACTGCTGGACACAGTAGAAGTTTCAAGGTACTTCTCTCTCAGAAGCAGCCTCTGTGGCTTCCTCTGCCCCCACTAAAAGCCAGGTTGTATTAAACTAGCACAAGATTGCTTCCTGTTTATTCTTCAGCTCTATAAAATGGACAAACCATTTTCTTTTAGAGACATTTATTTTTCAGAACAGTGGCTTGCAGCTGCCTAATGGCTAGCATCAACATGAGATCTGTGAGTGGAACAGCTCCAGGCCACAGCCTGAATTTTATCTTAGTTTTTCATCCCAAATCTCTCATGTACAAAATGCTCATGTTATTTCTCTGCTTGACATGTTATGGACCCATTTTACCACTTTACAGATTTACAAAGGATAAAATCTCTTTTTAGGTTGTCCTCTAAGTTTACTGGACTGCAGAGTAAAGATGAAATACTTTTTTCTCGAGTATTATGAGGTGTGGTGGGTTGACATTGACTGTCTGCCAGACCCCCATCCAGCCACTCTCTCAATTCTTCTTGTCAACAGGACATATGGGGAGATAAGATGGAAACGCTCAAAGGTTGAGATGACGATAGGGAGATCGCTGACAGTAATTATACTGACAAATTTGACCCAACTTAGGGAAAATCAGTTTCATTTCTTGCCAGTTAAAAAGAGTTGGATGATGAGAAGATGAGAAAAAAAGGAAAAAACCAAACCATCTTCCCTTCATTCCCCCTTGTTTCCAGGCTCACCTTCAGTCCTTCATTCCCAACAATCTTCTCCTTCACTCAGGGGCAGACAGGAATGGGAATGAGAGCGTGGTCAGCCCATAGCAGCTCCTCTCTGCTGCTCCTTCCTCTTCACACTTCTCCTTGCTCCAGCCTAGAACATTTCCAGGAGCCGCAGGGAAACCCCTGCCCCATGGAGGTCGCTCTCCGGCCGCAGGGCCATCCGTGCCGGGTCTCTCCTGCGCTCCGTCCCCGCTCCCGCTCTCCCCTCGGGGCTCGCCGGGCTGTTTCCCGCACGGTTCCCGTCGCTCCGCCCCGGCTGCCGGGCGGCGTTTTGCCCTCCCTTGCCCCGGCTTTCCCCGGGGCTCTCTCTCGCCCGCCCGCCCGTGGCTGAGGGGCTCAGCCGTGCCCTGCGCTGGGGCCGCTGCAGCCGCTGGCACCGCCTGGGCCCGGGCGGGGCAGCCCCGGCACAGACCCGGCGCTGCTGGTGCTGCTGCCAGCACCTGGGTAGGGAAAATCCAGTTAAGAGGCATGAAATCATGAAGATTCCACCACCTATTGCTTTCTTCTTCAACTATGTGCTGTGTTACTTCTCCACTGTACGGCACACAGGTATGGATTGGAAGGCAAAATGAGGTGAATTTTAGAGATTTTGTTTTTGTCAGAAAGCAAGGATTTGTTGATACATTCAACAGTTTGCTCTGGATGAGTCTAATTCAAAGTAGAATAAAAAGAAACTTAATATACAGTGAGTTGTGTTGTTAGCTGTTAATGTTTATACACTAGTGATAGTTTTTGGTCAAGGTGTCTCTATCTTACCTTGATTTTACACTTTTAATCTCCTGGGTCTCTGTGTTAAGGAGTTGACAACTGAGGATATAGAATCATACAGCTTGACGTTGTTGTTGTTTATACTGATAAAATATTCACAATGCCTGAAGACAAAATAAAAAAAGAGAACCTGAGGCAGGAAGCAAAGACAGAATATCAGGTCATGGAAGCCTCCAGTCTGAGTTTGCTTCACGGAGACTCAAAGTATTGCTCCCAGAAGGTGTAATCAGACAGCTGCCTACTGCCAAGGCACCTGAGAGTCAGAGGGAGTGCTGGTAAGTCCAAGGTTAAATTATCCTTGATGCTTTGGCTAATTAATTTTCCAAAGAAACTTTTGTAAAGTATGAAAATTAAGGGGTGGCAATTCTGCAATGGTAAAAGCACATACTTTGAGGAAACTTTTATAACGAGACTGAAGACTGAATGAGGATTAAGGGTATATAATTTTATGATGAATGTTTTTTGGATAGGTGCAGGTAATACTTAAATAAGAAGTACCAAACAGAGCTACAGGAATAAATATCTTCGCGATAATTCTGCTGTTCTATAAAAAAGAAACCATCCCATAACACACTTCTGGCACAACTAAGACTGATCATGTTAACTAGATCCACAGTCTTTTTTCTACATCCCATACTTTTGCGAGGATGTGATGATATTTGCTAAAAAGCTGTTAAAGTGGCTTGTCATTTGTGGCTGAAACTCCATGGCTTGTCCTAGAAATGTCTCCATTTATTTTTAATAAGTACACTTGCTGCTTTTCCTAATTCTTGTTATTTTGGAGGTTGGGTGATTTTTAAATTGAGGCAAACCTATGAAGCCATTAGCTTACTCTACAGAAGACAATGTGCTGCATTTTCCAACACAATATGAACATGCAGTACATTAATTAAAAGCTTAAATTTCATAGGTGAATTTTACACTGGGCCATCTCACCTATATAGTAATTCTCTGCAGAAGAATTCTCAGAAGACAGAATATATGGAAAATCATTGTAGTTTTACCAAAAGTGTATATGGTTGTGGATAAGAAACTTAGGAAGGCTACTGCACAGAATGCTCACATTTACAGCATATAGGATTTCCATACTCTTACTGCCATTGTTAATGTTGCATTGCATATTGATTGTCATATATGTAGTATTCTTAGGTGTTGTGAGAAGTGTTTGCCAAATTCTGTGAATGAACCCTTAATAGAATAAAAAGTAATCTTAAAACATTAGATAAAAAATGTGGAGGAGTAGAGAGAGAAAAGTTGCATATTTCTTTGAATATAACATTTCCTTAACTCCCATCACTCACTCATCCCTGATTCACTGACATTACTTAACTCTTTCCAGTAAACTAAAACATTCTAAAGATACTATGTTTCAGTTCACAACATGAAAACAATTTTTCTTGCATATTTCACTTCCAAGTAGAAAAATATTGAGTTAACCACCATATACATCAGTTTAAAGTGCCAGTCTGTCTATAGATTCTGATAAACAGAAAGGACAAGCAATTGGTCCCAGATTCTACAGTTGAATAGCCTAGACTGGATCACATCCATACTGCCTGCGGCTTGCTGTCCCTAGAATGGACTGGCCATGTCCACATTGCACGACACAAGAGAGCCAGGATGTTCTCCTGTGGTCCTAAAACTGTTATTTTGGTACGTTTGTGTGAGTTATTTGTGTCTGAATAAATGTGAGAGTTGTGTTATTGCCCAGTACATTGCTTTCTGCAAAACACTTTAGCTATAAACCTCAGATGTGGCATGAAGACATGCAGAAGGTTTGAAGGCACTAGTGAGGCAGAGCTGTAGGACTGTACAAGTTGAAAAGAGTCAAAACTTATGTAGTCTCATTCATTCTGCTTATTGAATCATGTCCTGTTATGTACAATCTCTCTTGGTGATATTCAGAACAGAGCTAGGGAGGAAGCTGTTAATTAAGGAACAGTCAGGAGCCCTGTGCTTGGATTAATTCTTTGGTCTTCTAGAAGTGTGCAATCTCTAAACTGGCTTCCTTTACCTTGTATATCTCTGAAAACTTTTGTGGATTAAGTTCAATATTGTTTTCCATAGTTTTTTCCATTGATCAGCTCAGCCTTTTTGATTTTCTGGAATTTAAAGTCTGAGTCTGTTTTTTCTATTTCTTTTCCTATGGAATAAGTGGAAGGCTGAAGTCTTGCTCTTTAATTATCACTTGTAAAACGAACCTTGCAAGAAATATCTATCATGGCTGCCTGTTTCCTGATTATATCTGTGGACACTGTATTATGGTTATAAATGCTTTTCATCTTTTGATTGTCATAGGGTTTTTCAGAGGTATTTTTTGTGTTTGTTTGAGGGTTTGAATCCTTTTTTTTTTATAGGAGAGACTTAAAACAGCTCTTTTTTAAATCGTATTGTTATTTAGTCAAATACAGGATTGACAGCAATGTGTTTAAAATCATAAATTTTGCCAAACATTTGCGCTTCTTACAAACTAATTACAAACCACTGTCTCTCAGCACTGCACCTCCTATACTCCAGCAGTGCTGTTTTTGGACAGTAGCTGTAACTACTAAGAATTAATGTTTTCCAATAACTATTTGATCCAAGAATCTAAAGCTGTGACTACCACTGCAGACAGTTCATATCAGAAATTTCTCATTTGATCTTCCCTGATGTCTTTTCTATAAACTATCAGCTACAGTGAATAGAATATAGTTCCTGGTATAATAAGTTTTCTAACACATCTACTTCAACAACCCTTGCTTTAAAGTTTTAGAAAGGGTCAGTGAACCCACTTTGACTAAAGTGGTATGTATGTGAAAGAGTTTTCTTCCATAATTTTTTAGTGCATTGGGAGCTCTATGAGTAATTCCACTTTTGACATTAAAAGTGATGTTGATGAGTCCCGTAGTTTCTTCCCTTTTTCTTTTTTTATCCTTTTTAATCAATCAAATTTGTCATTAACATTTTTATTGCCAGCATTTTTTCAATACCTCTGTGACAGTACAATTGAATTCTGTCAACTGAATTTTATATTCTGTTGTCAGCTTCCTTGTGCTGATAAAGACATCCTGGAATCAATCTTTAGCATTTCACTGCCTTTCTACATGAATGTCCCAGAATTAGATTTAGTATTTGACATGTTTTTGATGCACTGTAACCAATCCATCTCCTGCAAAAGCTACATATGTCAACATTTAAGGTTTTAGCTTCACCTTGGCATGCTGCACGTACCCTGCAGTACAAAGGATACCCATCTGGTGAGCCAAACCTTTCCTGTGTATTTTGGGGAAAATACTGCTGTGGAACTTCAGCTGTCATATTGACCTGCAGTGAATGGTTTACAATTACCCAGAGCTCAGTTCTGTTGAATATATTAAGAATATACCTGTCTCTTGAAGAATCCTCACAAACATATTTCTGATTGTACACAATGCGGAGTCTGTATGACACATTTCATTTTTAAGTCTTTCAGTGCTTTTCCATGTGCTTTTACAAAATTGTTTAACCTTTGCAAACTATGGCCCTATTGCCATGGCAAAATACTGCTCAAGTCTGTTAAATTCCATACTGAAAGTATTTTTGTCCCTGAAAACATGATTTTCCTGCATTAAGACTCTATGGAAATACTAATGAAATTTCTTTTCCTCTCTGTATTACTATGTATCTTTGTTATTTCTCTCTGATTCCAATAGATATTTTTTGTCTTCCTACCAAACTTACAATATGGCACAACACTACTCTGCAGCTTGTAAAATTTTAATTTCTGTATATAAAATCTTTTGGCAGTTGTTTTCTCAGTCTGATAATCCTAGCTGGGACCTGAATAGAGATTAGGATTTCAGAAGCCATCTACATACATCTGTGATGAGTTGATCTAAATGCTGATAGAAATAACTGTGAAAGTTTTCTCCATTTCAAAATTGCGTGCAAAATCGTATATATCAGGTTCATTTTGTTCTTTACATCTCCATAAGACAGCTTGAAAATTGTGTCCAAATTTTTAACTTGACTTTCACTACTTTATTCAGGAAGAGGCAAGAGGGAAAACAGTACTATGTTTCCAAACAAGGCAGACTGACATCGAGTTTTCTTAGAAAATCTGGAAAAAATTAAGTTCAAAAAGTTGAAATTAAAAAAAAAAAAGGAAAGAAAGTGAGTTTTGGTTTAAACACTTAATTGTAGACTGTTGAATTTATGCCAGAAAACCAACCATGCACTGTGTTACCTTTTAGTGAATCCAGATATCTACACGAACAAATTTCATATTTGTTTAAATAATTTCTTGTTGTCTGTTGGGTTACTTGAAAGCTCCAGTTGTAACTGAATGTTCCTTTTGGATTTTATTACCTATAATTTTCACCTTTTTGCATCATGAAGCTCTGTTCTCTTCCCACATGAGTTTCTGGTGTCTTGCAGGTACAAGAAGTACATTCCTAGACGGTTTTTAATAGGGAGCTTGTATTTGAGCTCAAAAGGATGATAAGCTTTTATCTCTCAAACCCAGGAAGCTTTAAAGAAGCAGAAGAAATATAAAAGGAGCAAGAACTATGTATCTCTTGTAGCTTAATAACAAAATAACCAAGTACCATCTTAATCAAAATTACTATACCAAAAGTTTTCCATGACTTGCCTTTTACCCTGTTGCGTTCAGTATACCTATGACAGCCTTGGCTGGCTCAAAGGAAACCACTATTATGATTCAGCGTAGACAAAATGAAGTTTAAGAACATACAATCGCAGCCTTTTGATGTGGGTGTTTCAGTGAAAGGTAATATTAAGCTCTTGCTGAGTGCTAACATGGTCCCACAAAAAACAGTAACTGCGAGGAGTGTTCTCATGAATCAGCCATTTTGTTAAAAGGGTGTTTTAGCAGAGTGGTGTTGACAAGATCCATTTCACCTGAGTGAGAATATCAGGTTGCTTTTACTGACTGATCAACGACCTATCATGATACAATAAATCTGTGAGCAACAGGATGGCAATGACTGACCCTACAGTATGTATGTGAAAATACATAATTTATATTCTGCATTATTAGTAGCATACAGCGTGACACCAGGTGGGTCAGGAATCCTTTCTTAGCACTTATCTGGAAATATAGCTGGATGGAACATCTTGCAATACGAGAGAGCAGGGAAAAATGATGTATGAATTTCACAAACAGGATCATAAGCTGTCAGGCAATGATAGCAGTGTGCAATATAAATATATGCATCTCGCATGGGAAGGTGATAAATGAGACAGCCCTGTGACAAATTGCATAGGCATGTAATAAATAAGTTTACCACATAACTCTGCAATTTATCAGATGCCTTTTGCCATTACCTGCCCAATAATCCATCTCTCAGGGATTTATTTTCACAATCCAGATTTCCTCAGCAACTTGAAACACCCTACTTCTTCTAAAGTTCAACCTGTCAAAAAAAACTTTTCCCCTGTTCTCCCTACAGTGAGTGTGCTAGAAGCACACAATGTGCTAGGCTGGGCTATTGAACATTAACAGCCTTGATATACATGAAGATATTCTCACAATTCTAACATACATTAATTCTGAAAAATCATAGTTTCCTGCACTTCACAGTGAGCCATGTAAGTCTTTATGCTATTAAAATCTGTTGCATATAAACTTTGAAACTATTTTACTTTTCTATGTGTTTTTGCTTCCTACTGCAGTTATCTGCTTCAGCCGTATTTTTGTGGATTTAAAATAAATGCAATATTCCACTTCTTAAGGAATGGGGCCAGCTAGCTTTGCCTGCTAAATTAATCTCCCCGAATTTATTAACACCCCTTCATATCCCAATTAGTCTGAAACACCAACTGTATCTAATAATAAATATACTTCCATCTTTCACCCTTGCTTTCTTTTCACTGAGGAATAGCTTCTAGAAAAGCTCAAAGACACAAGCCTGTGTGGATTACTGACTTCAAATGTGTTACCTCATAATTATTACAAGTGAATATCATTTGTCAGGTAAGGACATACTTGAACAGGAGATGATTTAGAAATGCTTAGGCAAATTATAATTTTCTTTTCATTTATAAGTGATGTGATTTTTTGGGCATGGTTTCTTTGTAACAAAAGTCTAGGTCTTTCTCAAGGTGGCATTTTGGGGGGGGCAATTTATAAGCATTTATGAAATTTCTCAAAGTATGGATTTTTTTTTTTTTTTTCAATTTGAATTTCCCCATTTTATCCACTTTCTTAGAAGATTCCTAGGAAGTCTGTCATAGTTCCCTTAATGGGTGCACAACAGTTCTCTACTGTTTGTTTGTTGTTTGGTTGTTTTTTTCCATAAATAATATTGTGAAAATTGACTTAATTTCAGAAATTCCTGATAAATGCTTCAGTGTCATATTTTAAGAACTAATAGCTCCAATTTATTGTCTGATCAGCTCCACTGCCTCAAACAAAATTTATTTTCTTCAGATTTGATGCTGTGAAAATATTTTAAATCTTACATGGTTATCCTCATTTGGGATGAAATGAAGCTCTAAAAACTGATAGAAGCTCTTGTGTCTATGAAAGAGAGAAAAATTGAATTTCCATTATTAACTTATTTCCCCAAAAATGATTAAGAAACCCCATGGTACTTAAAAGTTCCTATGGTTTTGGACATTATTGTCTTAATTTTGTAAGACGGAGATATACAGATAAAGTTATTTGAAGTCACTTGCAAGTATTTTTTGTCTGCTTTTCAACCCTGTATGTTTGGATTAGTGGAATTCTACTATTTTGATTTTATGCAAAAACTTTCTTATAGGAAAAATTGAATAAAAGCATATGAATGAAACTATGTTTGGATAAGACTGCCTATATTAGTTTCTCTTACTCTTTTAGACTTTTGAAATGTATCCAAATTCATACTGATTTGTGTTTTCTGAAATCCTCTACCTATTGTCTTGGTTTGGACAGGTGTTACCAAGAAAGGCAGGAGCCTCCCTTGGAATGAGAAATGTAAACCCCCTTCCCTCCGAATTATTATAATTTTGAAATTAAGGGGCTCTCAGGCAAAGATATGAGAATAGGAATAGCAGTTCTTTACTAGTATATCTAATGAGGCAAAAACAACAACAATTTTGGTATTAACAACAAAACAAAACCACAAAAACCCAGTAACGGCTGTCTCGGCCGCGGGCACCTTCCCCTTTGGCGCCGTGCTGGTCACAGCTGGCAGGGGCGCTCCGGCGGCAAGCTGGGACGGCAGAGACGGGCAGAAAGTCCTGGGATGGTGGAGGAGATGTATCAGGGTCTGGAGCTGCAGTGGGAAAAAATCCCCGGGAGGTCTCAGCAGGCAGGAGGGGCGGGGCTACAGAGTAGCGAAGGCTGGGAGCAGCCCCCAAAAGAAGGGGAGGGGGCCGGGCTCCCAGGG